>JAOVYW010000101.1:6117899-6162224 GCA_025775045.1 Hiodon tergisus
AGCAGGAACTGGAGGAGGCCATGCTCGCCCGGGAGGAAACCCTCGCCCAGGCAAGGGAAAATGAAACGAAGCTTAAGACTTTGGAAACCCAACAGCATGTTCCATCAAAATGAATTAGCTGCAGCAGACAGGCTTAAAAAAGCAGTGGGAAGAGCTTCAAAACAAACTCAAAACCCAAGTCAGAGAATGTTTGCCACCTGCTTCTGCACAGCATCAGTGTCAGCCTCGTGCTCCCGCTGCTGTGGTGCGTTACCAGCCCACTGACTCGCACTTTCCTCTCGCCACCAGGAATGCAATTCTTAATGTGGTCTGTTACCCACTATCGCCTCTGGGATTAATACCTCGGGGGGGGTTGTGTTGCCTTCACCTCGGTGGACAGTTTTGCTGGGCAGAGTATGGCTTGAAACCCCCTGCTTCTCACAGAAGTCTAACCGTCTCACCGTTCAATTGAAAGACCTTTGCAAGATCCTTCATGTTCTCTTATTTCTTGCTGAAGACCCAGAACCTCTTCCTGCTCTGTAGCACCTTTTTCTCAGTACGCTGGTGCCTCTTTTCATCCTCCTGTAGCTACCCTTTGAGCTGGATCACTTCCGCTATTGCTGCCCCCCCCCATGGCGGTCCTGCCCGGGCTCCACCTGAGACCTCTTCTTTTCCTTGAGGGCCACCTTAGTATTTTTTTCTACCTTAGTATTTTTCTTCTCTAGTATTTTGCTCCTGCCAGGCATGGGGAAGCCTTGATCATATCTTCTTCCTACCAGTTTAGGGAGTTTTCTTTTTTTATTTGTGCTATCTGGGGATCCAGACCCAGAATATATTGTACCATCGTGTCAATAAAGCATCCTTGTGACATGAAACATGTTTAAAATAGAAATGTTGTAAAAAAAAACAGATAAAATGCCTCAGGGGCTGAAAATATATTTACACTAAATATGTTAATTTTACCACAGTAGAGTAATATAATACCTAGAGAGTTCCACAATATAAGTCACACTAATGAAATAGACTGCTAAAGCTGCATAAAGTGAAAGCTCAGAAGCACAGGAAAGAAGTTGCTTCCTTTTTTGTATAAATAATATACATCCAATAAATGAATCTTCTGGCCATATTGCTTTTTATATTTTTATTTTTCCAATATGCATTGAGTGTTCGCAACGTGACTGGATTCCCAAAGCCATATTTAATCAACGCAACTCCGTGTCAAAAATTCACACTGGTTTCATCCTGGCTCTGGACATTGCAGGGATGAATCCATCTACATTCAATAAAGGCAGAATAGTGTCCTCATATAAAAGAATACAGATGTAAGAATAAGATAAGAAAAATATTTTGACTAACACCGACA
Source organism: Hiodon tergisus (assembly GCA_025775045.1). Classification (NCBI taxonomy): domain Eukaryota; kingdom Metazoa; phylum Chordata; class Actinopteri; order Hiodontiformes; family Hiodontidae; genus Hiodon; species Hiodon tergisus. The sequence continues at coordinate 6,119,242 of JAOVYW010000101.1, forward strand.
TATAAACTATTGTCAGCTTTCTTTATAACGAAGTATAAAAATTGTAAAAATGTATTATTCTGTGAGAGGGGCGAAGATCACGTACCGTTGGCATCCACCTCCACGTTGCCGAGCACCATGGCGGGAACTCCGAAGGCGGAGGCCAGGACCCAGATGCAGATGTTGATGACCTTGGCCTTGTGGGGCGTGCGCATGTCCAGGGCCTTGACGGGGTGGCAGACGGCGATGTAGCGGTCCACACTCATCATGGTGAGAGTGAAGGTGCTGGTGAACATGTTGTAATAATCGATGGAGATGACCATCTTGCACAGGACGTTCCCAAAGGGCCAGAAGCCCAGGAGGACGTCTGTGCCCTGGAACGGTAGCGTGGCCAAAACTAGCGAGTCCGCCAGCGCCAGATTGAAAATGTAAATGTTAGTGGCCGTCTTCATTTTCGTGTACCTGACAAGTAGGATCACGAAAAAATTAGTTAAAGGGAAAAAACATTTTTGTAAGAGCTAATTAAGTTTTAATTCCTTTTATTGAACCCAAAGTGTTACAGAGATCATTGAATGAGTAACTTTGTGATTTGAATGAATTAAAAAAATATATATAGATAACTAGTCTATTTAATAGAATGACTTAAAGGTCCCATGACAGAAGTATTTAATTGAGTGGAATTTCTGTGTGAGTAAATATGAGCATTACGATGCAAATTACTGAACTTGTTTGTTTAAATAAGCTTGATCATGATATCCACTCATTTTTGCTAGCGTATTTAAAAAAATATGAAGTTAAGATGACACCTTTCTCTGTGCCTTGCACAGCAAATAGCAGAATAAATAGAATAAAATAACCCCACCCCTTCCTAGTCTTTATGGTTTTATAAACATCATACCTAACACTTTGAAGGTACAATTTTGTTTTGTTCTATTGTGACACAAAAGTTAATTAAAAGAAAAAAATAGACATTTGTTGGTTTGATAAGTATTCGCTCCTGATGCTATGAAACCCCTAAATAAACTCTGGTGCAGCCAATTCCCTCCAGAAGTCACATTATTACCACCTATGTCCACCTATGTGCAATGAAAGTGTCACATGGTCTCAAAATAAATACACATGTGTCTAGAAGGCCCCAGGGTTTGATCCACCATTAAATCCATTATTAGAAAATGTGGAAAGGTCTATGGGTGTGGGAAGGGGAGGGGGTTTGCTGGGTATGCACTGTATATATGCCTGAATACCTTATTAGAGTAATAAACAGAGATGCAATGCATTTGAAGTTCAAGCCTGCAAATAAATGTTTTATCACATAGCATTTTGGTCACAGTTAATCTTTTTTAACAATTAAAGTTAGTAGTTTTCACACTACCCTATGACTAAAAGCATATTTACATATTTTTTGCAGTGCAATCTCTGCCATTTACACAACCGAAGAGTGAAAAAGGTCATTTATTCGATGACATAATGTTATTCTAGTAGAAAGGCTTATAAATTATGGAAATTATTGACAAGACAATTGAAGACAAGACAGTCTGAAATAGGACTCCCTTTCATAAAACATCAATGTCTTTGAAAGCATTGTATTTTTTACAATGCTATATTTTGCACACATTAAGGAACAAAATTAATATTTAAACATTTTACAAAGTTGGAAAACATACAGTACCATCCAAAAATTATTTGCAAACTGGTTTTCTGAATTTTTGCATATTTTTTTAGAGTGAAATGTTGTCAAACATGCAACCTTAAAGTGAGCAAAAGTTATTGCCCACTCCCTCCTGGTTATTCAACCAAATTAAAGGGGTAATTAGCTGTTTAAGTAATTAGGTTAACAATAAGGTCTGATTTAAGCCAGCTTTGCCAAATATATCTGACTAAATTTGGCCCTTTTCCTTCAGAATAAAGTTGTTAGGACACAACCAAAAGAAATTCCTGAAGACCTCAAGTAGTACATGCCATCAATTTGGAAAGGGTTACAAATGCCATTCTAAGGCTCTGGGGCTCCATCAAACCACAGTCAGAGCCAAATGGAGAATGTTTAGGACAGTATGAATATTCCCAGGAGTGGCTCTTCTGCCAAAATCTCTCTAAGAGCAAGACGTAAAATTGTCCAGGAAGTCATAAAGAACATAGTACAAAATCCAGGAATCTGCAGGCCTCTCTTGCCTTGGCTAAAAAATGAATTATTGTCTAGAGTTTGCCAAAAAGCACCTGGATGATCCTCATGATGAATGGAACAATATTTTATGGGCGGTCAAAAGTGGAACTTTTTGGCTGACATGGACCACTTGTGCTGGGCAAAAACCAAACACAGCATTCCACAGTAAGAACCTCACACCAACGATCGAGCAGTGCCTTTGGTGGTAGTGTCATTGCATGGGGATGCTTTGCTACATCAGGACCTGAACGCTTTGCCATCATTGAAGAAACCATGAGTTATGCTCTGTGTCAGATAATTCCACAGTAGAATGTCAGGCCATCCGTCCCTGGGCTAAAGCTGAAGTGCAGCTGTGTCATGCAGCAAGACAATAATCCAAAACACAACAGCAAGTCAACATCACATTGGTTGAAGAACAAGAAATTTTGGAATGTCCCAATCTAAACCCAGACCTAAACCCCACTGAGATGTTGCGGAAGGACCTGAAACGAGCAGTTCATACCTGAAAGTGTTTGGCTGCACTAATTGCTGCTAAAGGTGTCGTAACCAGTTATTGAGTATAATGGGGAGAATTCCCCTTTTTCACACGGAGGGATTGGGTGTTACATTTCTTCCTTCAATTAATAAACTAAAGTATCTAAATTGTGTGCTGTTTGTTCATGTGGGTTCCATTTTATCTAATATTAGGTTTTGGTTGAAGATCCGAAAACATTCCGTGTCAAACAATGTGCGGAAAATCAGACAGCAAATACCTTTTCATAGTACTGTATATGTGAGGGGGCGAGGGAGTCGACTGCTTTGAGTAATCCAATGGTCTTGCAAAAAGCAACTTTCATCTTATGTAAGTCACAGAGAGAATCTATTTGATCCTCCACATTTCATCTTTGGTAAGATGACTGAACTGTATCTCCATGAATATGTCATTAAGGTAATTATGCATTGAAATTCCATTTTTGTTTTCTTTTTGTTGGAAAGTTATTTTATGGGAACAGTTCAGAAAGAAAGCTCCGGAAGGGGCCTGTCACCAGAAGAATACACAGAAAGTATAATTGCGAGCGAGGAAAACTTGATTACTACCCCCAGCAAATTATACCTTTCAGAGTATTCAAAAAATCCATGTGATGACCTGGAGGCATTCCCAAAAACCATACCAATTTTTTTTTTCCTTTTGAAAATCGTTGAGAATGAAGTGCTCCGATCAGCGTCTTTTTCTTGATGTTGCCTCTCTGACGCTGATACGACTGCAATTCGAGCTGAGGTCTCGCACACACACCAATACGCTGCCATTGCATCTAAGATTTAGGAAAAATACAATTTACATTTCTTTCAGAATACACCTTTTATATCATTGTTCCGAAGAAGAGTACACCAGCATTTCATATTCCACATGTTTTCTCTACTGTCAAGCAGTGAATCCTTTTGATTAACATACATTTGAGGTTCATGGTGAGTGACCAAAATACCTCCTAAAAGCCCTTTCTGTTTGTTTCTGCAAATAAACCGCAATTATTAAGTGACTTAGTGGAACACAAAAATTAAATTAATTGTGGTTCCACGGCATTAAAAAATTATGCCACGTATTAATTTACCCAGTATCATGTTGGCAGGCATAACATGGGGAGGAAATATTCGAATTATCCACAGTGGCATGTTATTAGATATCTTATCAGACATAACCAGCAGTGTGTTTAATAGATTCCTGCAGCAATACTAGCGGGTATTATAAATTTCTGTTATATATTCCTGTTATACTTTTAATTGTACTGCTGTGTAGGTAATGCATTTCTGAATGTGAGTTTTAGTTGTATTGTCTGTAATAATTTTTTTCGTGAGGCAAGACTCTCCAGCTCTCCTGGACTAGCTGGGCTGTTTGATTGTTCGTTCAAGTGTGTGCCTGCAGTTGTGCCTCTGCGTGTCACTTTCCCCCGTCTGTTTTCCAAGACCAAGCTGTATCTCATTTTAATCTGAGGGGGATAACTTGAACCTATACAGGGATGATGCAAGTATCAATGTTTAAAGAAATAAAACAGATTCCATTCACACATATAACACATATAACACATATATAACACATTGAATAAGACGCGCTCCATAAGCCTTTTTGAGTAGCTTGAGATGTTTAGGGGCACATTCGTATGGGTTTTATTAGTAGTTTAGTTTTTCGGAACTTTAAATTCAATCTGCGCAGGCTTTTCAACTACTTCGAAGATCCCAATAAAATAAGAGTTTTCCGATGTGGGTTATTGCTTGCAGATTTCGTCTGGCGATAACAGTCTGGCGATTTAGATCTTCAGATTTGGTCGGGCGATAACAGTCCACTCCCCGTCTCCGCCCATATGCAATATGCCTTTTTTGAAGGTCAAAAAGAGCTTGATCACATGTTATTTCGCCAGGAAAATGTATTGTGTTTTAACCCCAGGAAACTTTTTGCTACCTCTAGTGTGATGCGAGGGCTTAATATGATAAGTGGGTCATATTAAATCAGTGGATAAAGTAATCCAAATAGTATTGGTTTGTGTTCTGACATATTCAAAATAAAATAATAACAAAAATTATAGGATAATAATTTCAATTATTAGACTATTTGTTTCACATTTAATTTGTTTTGATATGTACTCCTGGTTTTGCAGGCCCTCCGATTTATATTTGCATAAATTACTCAATAGTAAGACCTGCAATTTGTAAAATGTTTTACCAGTCTTACCCGTTTCTAATAATTTTATCTCATTTGGGTGTTTCATCGAAAAACAAATAAAAATTTGTTATGGTTCGTTCTCAATTCACACTCAAACACAAACAGTACCTTGCTTGTTTAACAAGCATTAATTACATTCCACACTGTAAATAACAATGTAAACATTACATTTATTCTGAAAGTTCAATTTCAGAGAACAAATTGCTCTATAAAAATATAATAAACATCAACCACTATAACAGGCACAATCTTGATTGCTTTATTTGTTATGTTCTCCTTTGAAAGTTGAGGGTTAAAATAAAAGAAAATATTCAGAGGACTGAGAATCTCTCTGACCTGCATCCCTGACATACTATCCACAGTGCTCTTGTGGGGTATTTGTTGATCTTAAGCCTTATTTTCTCAGAGCAATGTCACTCAACTAACAGGAAGAAGCACTTTAAAACCTCTTTAAGTTAAAAAGCTCTTTGAAGACTGTAACTACTGAGACTGAGCATAAGAATCAATGCAGCCTTTTTCTTGTCTCGCGTTTCCCTAGATATGCAATGCCTTTCTTTTAAAATAGACCCGATGAAGTACCAGTTCTTTTAATGAATTCTGGCCATGACAGACAAATATCAGGGAATATCAGAAGATCAACTAACCAAACATACGACGAAGGCAGCAAAATAACAGATAAAGGAGAACACTGAGGTAAAATACAGTGAAGATCACTGGCATGGGGACAAGCCTTATAATTTCAAACAACTATAATAAAGATTTCTTTATATAGATATCTGAATAAAATATTATAAACGTCATCATTGCTGCAACGAAGACAACAAGTTATATTTGGCCAACTGAACATGAAAAAAACAATTAGGCTATTACATTACAGGAATTCTGGAGGCAGAGCATAATTAAAAACTGCACCCGAGTGTATGGAAACAGAATTACCCTTGTTATATCTGAAAATCTTAACTATTTCCTTAAATATATCATAACAAACATTGTAATAAAAAAACCTGAAAGGCTATTAAAAATGCAAATGGCTAATAATCTGCACTTATTGGTTTCCTGGGAGCTTTGTATGACAAAAATAATGTACTATGCTACATTGTATTGAATATATATACATATATATATATATATATATATTCATAGAGAGAGAGAGAGAGGGTATGCATTTTAATTCAGCCATATAAGTGTTTTATATCTATAATTCATTTTGCATGTTATAGTTTGTGTCATTATATATAAAAAAACACCTAAATGCTTTTAGTATAAAACCCACAATCTGCTTGCTGTCTATCGGCCCTGTGACACTGTATTTTTTCCATGAGATTGCCTGTGGTCATGCAATTTGTAATTTTTAAAGTTAAAAATGTATTTTATTTGTGAGTATTCCACTCACTAGTCACCATACTTAGGTTGATTGTAGAGGACAAAGAATTATTAAAACTTTCAGTGTGAGTTGTATTTATACAGTAAGTTATAAATAAATAAAAACCTGCACAATATAACAGAAAATTTATTTGTCAAGAAGGGGACTATCGGGGACCTATGCCTGGTGCTTAATAGCTATCAACTTGAAAACAAACAAAAATAAATAACACCCAACCATGGCACTACGTCACTACAATAATAAATATAATACTAAATGGTGCATGTGTACACATTTTTGTACTACACAGTCAAAAATGTGACGTACGGATTACATTTTTTACTTGTCAACCATTTGTAGGTTACCAACATTAGTTACATTCATACAATTAATCAATTATTTGATTCATACAAGCAATTTGTACATACGTTTGAGTTAGCTTACCACAGGGTCTCCTTAGTTTTAAGATGCCTCTCAGATAGCATCTCATTTACATATGGAAACCCTTGATATGATCATTTCTGGTCCAAATAATGACTTCTGTAATAATATTTATAGGGTGAGATGGAATGAAACCCAGTTGACCCCTGAGAACTGGAATTAGACACACCTGATAAGGAGTTGGGAAAATTAAGTCCTCCTCAATAGTCAAGTTCAAATAAATAATAATGTTGTTTGTGCTGTGGCAACTGAACAACCATGCCCTCGCAAATCCGAACCAGGTTGTGTTTGTCAGCTTTGCGCTGATAATCCTCTTTTAATGTGTTTTTCTGGGGTTTTCTGAAATATTCACGTACGTTATGAAAAATCAATCTAGAGTATTAGAGACAGAGATATGCTGAATTTCTAAGGGATTAATTCAATATTTATGTTAACGGAATGATGCAGTCAAACTGGAAACTATAAACCCAAGTTACAGCATTCACTTATACTATAGACTTATGTACACTTAAGGATTTTCCAGGTGTAGTGGGTGGGCTTTCATTGTGAAAAGGCAACGAGTGGAACTTGAAGTCGCCGGCTGGGTACGTGCTAATACTGTTGTGTGGGCTTACTTCTAATTTCTCAAGTGTTACATTAGTTTTATTAAGTGTACAATGCCTGAATTCTCAACTTGTGCTAGCCTAATAAATCCAACTTGCTATAGTTGTGTGGCTGTTGCTCTGTAGCCATACACAGGCCTATAAACCTTTCCATTGATACTTTTATAATCAATCCTGCTCAGGGTCGCGTAGTAACAAAACAAATTGTGTATATATACAACTATTGTGTTTTGTTTATCTGTATTTCGTGCTCCATAGGTTTCTGGAGTTCAGTTTTTGATTAGTTTGGTTTTCTTGTTAATTGTGTAGGACATGAAGTTAAAGTAACACTTTTTCTGACCAAAGATTATGAATGTTTCATGTTTCGATATATGTAGTGTACATTTATTTGCATAAATTTTATTTTTATTTTTTGTTCAATCCGCAATGCCTTCTTCTAAGTTGTCGATAAAATGTGGTCGCACATTAGCTTGCGGTTGGAGTTATCGCCTGGATGGCCGATAACAGTCCACTGCTCCTGTCTCCACGCATTCGCTTTAATTTCAAGAGTATTAACAGCTTGATTGAGTCCAGAGTAATTTTGCAAGGAACTGTGATGGACCATTTGCTGAATTAAAAATTACGTATGTACCGTAAACCGTAAACAACCGCAGAACTGAATTATGTTAATTGCATAAGTATTCATACCAAAGGCCATGCTTAGTGAAAACACCCCAGGCAGCAATTACTGCTGCAAGTCTTTGCTCAATGGCTTGGAGCAATTTTGCCCATTCTTCTTGGCACGTTTTCTCACGGTCCTCAGCTTGGCAGGTGATTGATAATGGAAAGCAATTTTCAAGCCTTTCCATAAATTGTTATTAAAATTCAGATCAGGACCATTATCCTGCTGAAAAGGTAAGCAGAATGAAACATGTTTTCCTATAGGATTTAGCTTTACATTGCTCTGTCCATTTTCCCTTCGATCCTAAGAAGTCTCCCAGTCCCTACTGGTGATGTGCATCCCCACTGCAAAATGCTACAACCATCGTGTTGGATAGCAGGGATGGTGTCGACTGGGAGATATGCTGTGTTGGGTTGGCTACAAACATAGTGCTGTACAGTTAACTAATTGGGTGACTCAGTCCTGTGGGTTTATGGTGGTTGTAGTTCTGGAGACGGCCATTACCTCCAGCACTCCACTTGGCTACAGGGTCAAAGTGGAAGTTTTCTCCTTGACAAGCTGCTGAAATTGGAGGGAAACCAACGTCTGGGATATATAAGAGACTTTAATATTTTTTGTAAACTTCTCCCCATGGGCGCTGTTCAACAACTATATCCATGAGTTGTTTAGAATGTGCTAGTTTAGAATGGTTTTCATTGCTTCATTGGCTGATCTTCACTTGATATTCACTATCTGACCAAGGAACCGTACAGCGACGTTTATTACATTTTTATTCTGGAATCATGGGAACCGTTGTTAATGCACGCCAATGGAGGCCATTTAACTTAATTATGTGACACGTCGATGGAATTTTGTGCACCTAAAAGCTTTAAAGCAACAAAAAGCAAACACTGCAGTTAGGCTCCATTGAACACAAGGCTAATTTCCTTTAACTGTGCAAATATTAAAATATTAAAAGCTATCTTAATGGTATCAAATGCATCAGTTATTCCCTACTTTATAAATCGGCAAACTGGACCATTCCTGGCAAGGGCTGGCTAACATGCAGTGTTGGAAGCAATGGGTTTTTAAAAAAAAATCATTGCAGTGCATCATTCTTTGCTGAATTGTTCCATGAGAAGGAGCCCAATAGAAAACTTGAATTCATGTATTCTATTTCGTAAAAACATTCTGCACTGGATATCATTATTACCGCTTAAAGATATTCCGTTGCAGGTTGGTGGCCAACATCTGGTAACATCTGGTAACATCTGACTCATCTGCCAAAAATGCACGTTATTTTAAATGTTCAAGGATCTCATTTGGTCTCATTTTGGCTTCCATTACATGCAGTGTGGATTAATCTAGTAAAAGTTTCGACCCCTGCAGTGAAAGCTGATAGGACCAGTCTGAATTCATCTTTAAAATGAGAATGGGCATAAATTGAGGATTTGAATACATCACAGATATACAAAAAGCTTGAGAGTGGTCTAGGCAGTAGACCTGGTGAAAGACAAAATAACACGGAGCACTCCGTCCCTTCTTCAAGTCTGCCTTCATTTTTCCCTGGATGCTGAAATGATTACGGTGCAATGTGAAATGGCTCGCTCCACGTGTGTTACCAATGACAGCATTCGTGTCAACGAACAGGGTGTGACTGACGTGCATTGTCAGTCACGTCCAATTCACCACATTGAACAGTCAAAGGCACAGCCGTATGTGGATTACAAGGCTTCAGACCACGGGGTGTGTGCAGCAGTAGCTGGCATTGGGTTTGTGTGGCAGCTGCCCCACAGAGGAGATGACTGGACAGGGAGTGTGTCTACAAGGGGCAATGGATCAGGGTTAAATTGTGATCCCAAGCCCACTTGTCCAACACCTACCGTGATCCCACCAAAGTTTTCTTTCTTGCCCAGGTTTCTTTCTTGCCCAGAAATATGGCCTTTCCATTTTTGCATGCAGACGGCCCCTTTGTACACTTAATAGCCAAAACTGATTAAGTGGCTCAGTGTTTCTCTCGTTTCGCTGTCTAAAAGCTGCTCAAAATATCAACTGAATGAAACAAATTTCGGCACATGGGATAAGCCTCTTGTAAATGCACCTTATCAATAATTGATCATTTGTAAATTAGCTGCGTTCACATTGTGCCTCGATTACGACTAGACTGACTGGAACTGACAGATGGAGGACTGCTCTAACCAAAGTAGGCTCATCACGTCGTTCCTGTGAATTTCGCGAGACCTCGCCGGGACAGCAGCGAGGCACCAAGAAGGCTGTTTAAGATCTTGGGTTTTGAAAAGGGATAATGTATGCATTGGCAGCCGGGCGTTTTGTCACATCTGATGAGTGGGCGATCGGGTCAGCCGCATGAGGCTGCTGAGGATGGAGTGATTAATGACGTTGTTTCTTCCATGGTTCCTTTTGATGCCTAGAGCTGCTCTCTGAATAAAACCCCACAGGCGGGCAGGTAGCTGTTAAATTTACCAAGTAATTATCAGTCAGTCTTGTAAAGGCCCTTTGTCTGCGATTAATTTGTCCAGCCAGTCACATTCCCTGAGATTCTTTTTCAGTCTGTGCAGAATGCAAAATTATCTCTACGCTCCATCTAGACTCATACGTTACATTGCAATAGTAAACTTAGCTTTTTTGCAAAAACTGCATCGGCTTACACTGGAAAGGATGAGGACAAGAGGAGGTATGGCTTTTTATGTTAAACAAAAACAAACGTCAATGTTAGTCATAAACCATTCTCATTTGCATCGTTTTGATAAGAGCAACATAATACTTTGCAATGTCACTAATTTATATAGTTTCTTTAGTTTATTAAAGCTATTAGAGGAGGTATAATGATCAACGTTACAAGTTGGATTTGAATATAACACTTTCTTATTGATACACCAACCTGATAATAAGAACATTCACTAAGAACCATAGCACTTCAGCAGGATAGACTAGTGACTCATTTTTTGAACAGTGATTCAATTGTGGGTTTTACTGATCCCAACATGAGCATTTATCAAAGTAATTGGATTTGATATAAGCAATTTGATTACATTGTAGTTAATCTATAATCATTCACTTCACTGCATTTGTTTTTCATTTTAAGTTTTTAAAATATACCTATCATAGAAGGGGAACTACTATCACATGCAATCTTTTGTACAAAATGTTTCAAGGAGACAGACACACACAAACACACACCCAAATGTGCACACAAACAAGCACCAAAACATCTCAACAGACGGGGAAAAGGGGAATTGCAATGGTCTCTCGCTGTGCCAACTCACCTCCACAGACAAAAGCACAGCATGAACGTTAAAGGACAGCCTCTCACTGACAGTGTGCTTATATGAGCCACACCTTTGACTAGTCGAATACCAACTCTTATCGCTCGTAAAGAGGCACCCCAGGAAGGTAATTAGCTTTCAGAGACACATCAAATCCACAGAGAAGATCAAAGAATGAAAAATAATAAATATTCCCAGTACAGCCTTATATATACTGATGCCAGTAAAGCCATTACAGAGATAATGGCACAGCTCAGGATCTTTCAACATGAGCATGTTTATAGAGATTCAGTGCAAATAAATTCTTGGAAAGGTTAAAGAGCTCTGTTTTGAAGAGATCCTGAGGGAATATCCAAAGGTTGTAAAAGTAAAATAATACAGACGCTCCCGTGGTTACATAAGAGTTGACTTATGTCAGGCCCAATTAAAAAGAATTTCAGAGTTACGAAGATGTTATGTTAGATACGTTAAAGGGCACGTAGTGTGGGGTGTCATGTTCATGGAAAAATACGTACTGCGATCCCCAGCATCAACAATAAATAGATAAATAATAGACAAAAGGAGGGAAGAAAGGAGAACCAAAAAAAAAGGGTCTAAATGGGATCTCTTGCAAGGTAATGATGTGATGTCATCATTTCAAATAATTTACTACACGGAAAAAAAGTTTTTCAAACAAGAAAAACTATGTAATAGCAGTACAGCTAAAACAGTCATCTGAAAAAACAAATTTCAATATTGTCAACAATTTTATCCCAAATTTTTGTCTTTGAATCGCAAACCCCTGCCACAACACATGAGGAGAATTCTGAAGTACACCTGAGCTCCTCCAAGCAAACCCCTCTTTGAGACGCATGTTATTTAACACACTGCAGGCCACACCACCTGTATTAGCGACTCAGTGCCAATAGGAGGGGAGAACCGGCTGGTGCCCAGGAATCCGAAAGGAGTTTCTATTTAGTGAGGGGCCAAGAGAAACCCACAGACTCCCTCCCTCCTAACCCACAGGGCACCCCTCTGATTGTGCATTGCAGCTTAGGGACTCATGGTCAAAGTTGGCAAGATTCAAGAGATTCAAATCTGAAATCTCTATTCCCCAGCTGAGGCACACAGGAGGACTATTCATAGTTCTTTTCAAATTTGGCAAAAACTTTTTATATCAGTTCCCCATTCGAACTATGTTAGGAGCCTATGGAGAACTGAGTGGTAGGGCATTACAAAATTTTTATACTTTATTTTTGGTTGTAATTTCCATATAGCCATTGTAAATTGCTCATGATAGGAACATCTCCCAAAGGAATAAATACATCACGTTTACACTTAGATAAAAGATAAATAAAATAAAAAATAAATATCATACAAACGTAGGTAACCCTTAAGAGCAAGGCCCAACTAATAGGTGCAGCAACAATGTTTAAATTATGATTGTGACTACCAGCCTAGGCAATTAAATATTCACAAACATTCGCCACTAAAAGATCTTGTCGAGGGCAATACTTACAGACTCCAAAATAATGAAAAGTAATGATAAACCTCACTTTTCACTTTATCTCTGACATACCAATGAATTCACATTAGAGGCTCTGGCAAAGAAAATTTTTAGCCTTACCTGATAATGACGTACATGACCAGACAGTTTCCCACCAGCCCTACCACGCAGACGATCATGTACACAACAACAATGGTGATCTTCACACTTGTGGGCAAGATCCCGTTGGTGTCATTATATACACTGAAGTTGCTTTGATAGAGAGATCCGTTGTACCATTGTATTTGTTTAGGATCTCTGAAATCGGTTGGCTCATTTAGGAACTCCATGAAACTGCGTGGGTTACCTAAATTAATACAATTTAAAAATACAACAATTTACTAACTTAATATCTGTTTTCGTAAACAGCACACATTATAGCTTACAATTTCACCTAAAGCAATATAACTTTTTAACGTTGTCCTAAAGACTTTTACAATATTAACGTCAAAGCGTTATACCGGCTGGTGCTGCAGTGGTAATACATCTATTCACCGCGGTTCTTACAAAAAACACACTTAAAAGTATTACTCTGGGCATTACGATTAACAGTGCTCATCATGGGATAAAAAGTGCACCACGCGCAATAAAAATGCGTTACTCTTCGCTCTCACATATAAATACATATTACCCTCCTCAGTGACGCAAACGTCGCCCTACAACATTCTAGTACATCAAGCCTTCCTGCATTGTAGTACATACCGTTATTTAAGCAACACTGCTGCAGAGGTGATTATTTAAAATAAGCGTGTCCCTTTCGCTCCAAAAAACGTCAACGATTATGGTTCAGTTGTTTATGTTTGACTTCTTTAATTCAGAGTCCTCAGAGTTATGAATGCCATGCTCAAAAGCAATGCAGGTTACTGCAGATATCGAAGATGAACGAAACATTTTTTTTTACGAATCAGAGAAGACGGAGAGAGGGAGGGGGAGGTGTGGTTGAACGTTTGCTGGTAGTTTCTGATTCGGGTTCAGGTTCGGTCGTCAGGGAAACGAATATCTCCACTTACGGGCTTCTTTTTCCTACTCTTTATTTTCCTTCTCTACCTCACCAAAATATACAAATATAATCACGCGTACAGTTTAAAACAATGCTGCTGGAATTGTCTGACTCGCGCACGGCGTCTCACTTCGTAGATGTAATATCTCTTCAGACATCACTTTAAACGTGTTAATCTCTCCACCACCATCCCATCCCAGAAATTCGGTTATATCGTTACTTCAGTCGTGCATAACATTCAAGAAACAGCTGTGCTTTGATACATCTGCAATGGTGTGCGGTTCGTGTTTTTTTTCTTTTCCTAAAAATTGTGGACCAAGTTCTAATTTTAAGAAAACACAAGAAAATAACCCCCATGTGTCATAATTTACATTTTGTTAGTGTGCTGCCGCTCTCTGTATGCGGTCATGTAAAATGCAGTAACGTAGCCTTAGTCATAACAATGTAATGTAACTTTTATCTCAGAATGCCCTTTTTTCTGTATTTATGTGTGAAGCTGTATAATTCGCCCTGGGGTAGATTATATCCGAAAGTGTGAGTTGAATTTTTAAAGGATTGAAAGTTCTTCACTGTTACAGCTGGGTATGGTTGCGCCTGTGTCTAAGAGTAGTCTCCCCAAGCATCCAAATACAAAATCAACCATTTCTTGCCAGTTAAAAGAAGAGCGTAACGCTTCACCTGTTATGTGATGGAAAAGACCAAATGGTATACATAGTAAGTTTAATTACTTAAAATTCGGGGGATTTTGGTGTACCAACTTCAAAACGCTTTTAGAGATGTAGAAAGAGGTGCGACTGTGTTTTAAGATTGTGGCAACTACAATATGCAGTCATGGACAAAAGAAGGCAGTTGGTCCATATTGGTACATTCAACCTGGTGAGGTAGATTTATTTTGACAGTGGTTGGGGCATTAGATATTCTTCCACTTGGACATGATAGTTTTAAAAATGTCTGAACCTAGTGATATAACAGTGAAGAGATTCATTGCTGAATGTTTAACAAAATATTTCCTTCTAGACCGCCTAGACTTTTTGTTAGCAAGATAATAATATTGTTATTGAAACCAGCATATCGTGGGTCCCCAAGGTCATTGAATCTGCCCTTTAAACCTTGTGCTCCAACACAGTAAAATTATTTCTTAAGATTCTACTTTCTGGTGGTTAGAAATAAAATGACTGCCCTGTAGGTGGATTTGCGCGAATGACTTTACCTGTGTGTTGAGTTACAGAAGGGACTTTATTGATTTGCTACAGGAAAGCCCTAGTGCTAAGCTCTGAATGGGCGCCGGTCGTATCTATTTAGCCTCTGAGTTAATTTTGCCTTTGATTCTATTGCATAGCAACCCCAAAAACCATGGATCTAATATTTTAAAAAAAACATTATTTATTTCGGAATTTAAAAATTTAAACCGAAATGGTAGCTTTAACGATAAAATCTCTTTCATGGCTTGCTGAGGGGTACATGTGTCTCATGAATGTGGAGGACTTGTTTTTATATCATGTGTTGACTCAGATAGATCGATATGTGGAATAAAATATTTACTGCGGGATACATAAATGTCACGCCGACTGACAAATAGTGACAACTATTTAGTGTGGTCACTTCATAACTAGAAACTTGGCAATATTGGTGAAACAACGAAGCATATATCCCAGTGAATGTCAATCCGTATACCGATTGCTATTTTACGTCTGAAGAAAATATCTCTCAGATGTGTCATAACGTAATAACAATAAACAATAACAATAAACCCTATGTGCAAAATGTCAGGAATCATTCTATGAAACACGGCGTTCATTGTTATGTCATAACAAATGCTATAACCAGTGCAATAGCAAACTTTATGAATTAGTCTGAATACTTATGCGCCTGGTAGGCGATTTGGAATAATGGTTGTAAATGATCGTGAATGTTGTTATAACATGTTAATAAAGGTATCCTTTGTTAAGATGGTATGTAGGCTACATAGAGGTATGTTTGAGTTAAAAGGCTCTATTTTCCCCATGGCGCAAGCAGAAAAGCCAGGGGGTGCAGTTAGATTCACTCTTTATTTCAACACGGGTGTATTATTTAGTGGCGCCACTGAGAAAGGTCATTAAAAAGCACTATCAAAAATCAACTTGTGCCGAGCAGGAAATGGGGGCGCATTGTTGGGTGGGACATTTAAAAAAACCCATCAGCATAGTGCTATTATGGTGTAATTTAGTTTAAATTTAGCATCTGCATCTCACAGCGTTTTACATGTTAACCCCTTGTGTTGTCTGAAACGAAAGCACTCTGAGTTATCCACACATTTTGCCATTATAAAATGAATCTCTGCCACTGTATTTAAAAAGTGGGCTTTTTATGTAACACTGATGCAAATTACCTGTCGTTTCTTCAGAAAATTGTCCGACAGCAGAAGAAAAGTTTTCAAGAATGTAAAGGGCTTCTGACTTCAATTCACACTGGTTTTCTCTGTTGTTCACAACCTGGTACTGGTATTATAAATTCAGTGATCTAAGGCTGAAATTTGTTTGTCAACAATTTGGATTAATTTAGCCAAACTAAGCACATTTCTGCCTAGTTTTATCTTTCACTCAAATCCCTACTTTCAGCATAACTCTCATAAATCCATGTGTTCACGTGGAAAACATATTTTCTATTGACTACGCTCACACCTCACCTTGCAAGCACCAATTGCTAAAGCATATTCAGTCAGATCTCTCCTGTGTTGGAGAGCAACGGCGCCACATTGAGCAGAGAAAGTTGAAAGTGTGGTAATAAAAATACAAATTCAGGGCAATTACGTATCACATATACGGAGTGTAGTAGGGATGTAAGTTGATTAAACAAGAAGGGGATGTCGAGTAGATCGACGAGAAAAGGAAGGGGAGTCAGTAGATCCTTGGATTTACATTCATACTTGCTTACTTTAAGCAGATTATTCCCCCCCCCCCAATCAGTATTGATTCTTGTTGAAGCCTAAATGATATTTATTAATGAATCAATTCCATGTCTAAAACGTATCTTTATTGTCATTATGATTGAAGTAGTTATGTATAGAGCTGATAAAATTTTGTATTGATTGTGATTCATCAATCTAGTGTTGTTCTTCTTGGGAAATAATTGGCAAATAATTGATTGATTGGAATGTAATTCAGAGATAAATCACCCGGTTGTTTACATTTTTTAAAGAACGAACCTGAAGAGGAACTGGAGAACGTCTTGTTGGTAAACCCTGGAGGTGTGGTCTGGAAACAAATTTGTCCTTTTTCCATTTAAATATATACAGCTCACTTTAAATATAGGCCCAGGGAAAACACTGCTTGTAATGTAGATGAAAATCTGTGCCTGACAGATTTTGGGAGCAACCTATTATTTGTTCCTGATGGGCTAAGCCTTTTTCCCATGAGTGTTGCTTCCCCCTTATGCTTAGAAATACTGTGATGTGGCTTTTCACTTGCAGCACAAGAACAGAAGTTAAGAGGGAAAAAATAAATATCCACAAAAATCAACCAAAATAGCCAGACCCACTATGCACTCAACATGTCTCCCCTGACCTTGCTAAATAGTTGCTTTACAATTGAACTAAATGGACTATGTGTTGCTTTTATATGTGCAGGTATTCTGGCAAGCTCTCTGCAGCTAGAAAGCGAGCCAGGAACCCATTGACATCATCTTCAAATGATATAGTAAATCAAAATAAAAACATTCAGGCTCAATAAAACGAGCTCCGCTGCCTAGATTGATCAGATGGGGGTCCTACAATAATAGAATGGTTAGTACACTGGATATTCTCACAATCCATGAACCCAAGTCCTAAGCCTTCAAATGTCTGTAAGGTGATGGGATCGTGGGTCATGGCTATTGACCCTGTACTTCTCTATGCTGTATGCATCTTTCACCTTAAATGCACTGCATAATGCATTCTAGGGCCTACGCATTGTATAAACATTTAGCATTAAACATTGTGCTCACAGCGCCAGTGACATGCGAAGGTGACAATGAGCTGGAGGTGGCTGCTGGCGGTCCTTGAAGCAGGACATGCGTGGGTATCTGGGCTGAGGTGACGTGATCCACATACCTATGCATTTCCATGTTCCCCTGTAACAATGCAATACAATGTCTCCCTCTGACTCACTGCTCCTGTCGGTCCTGGAAGCCTGCCAGACAAAAGCACAAAGTGGGGCCTTACGCCTGGAAGTACAGGCAGTGGAGGGGGGGGGGGGGGGCTGTGGATGGCGCTGTGGGCTCTTGCTCTTCTTCATGATTTGACTCTGGGATGGTGGCGTCACCACCCACAGCGTCATGCTCCCCTGTCTGAGACAGAGGGGCTGGAACTGCTCTGCCCCTAGGATGGAGACAGTCCCATGATAAATTGGACCGGACATTTTGTATATGCAATTACATTTGCGTCGATTACACAATGTACTTTCCCCAGACGTGTTAGTTTCACTTCTAATAAAACAAATTCATTGCTTGTATGTGTACGGGCTGCATGCTTCACTCGACATACTAATGTAGGGTTCCTCCCCATGAAATAGGATGTACTTTAGCCTGTAAATGTGCTTGTGTGTATAGACTGAAGATGAATCCTTCCTTGCGTTGTGTTAGGGTCATTTGCAATTCGTGTCGATAACATCCTCCGGAGCAACAACACCCCCCACACATTCACGTCCACCAGGTGCAGGAGACACTGGAACAGAGGGAAGAGTTACTGTGCAGTGTAAATTCCCCCACCAGTCAAGGCAGCAGACACCCGCTGGGCAGCCAATTTGTTACTGGGGTTTTGTTTACGGCAGATCCATTTTTTGCAGACATCCTCGCCGTCCCTCGTGCCACTCGAGGAAGCCCAAAGTTGCCCGAAGACCTTTGTTGCAGAACCTCTCAGGCCTTGGGACGAGGGAAGGGCTTTGCCGGCCAAAGAGCTCAGCCCATCTCTCCACTGCCTCAGGCTGACGGCATGTTCATCCTCTCTGCTGGAACCGGGTGTGTGGGTAATTTTTGCTCTTAAGACAAGACGTTTTCCCACATTAGCTTTGGCTGTATTACAGGTATAATCGTTGCACTTTGCACGTGGGGTGTGTAAAAGCAGTATGAACTGTGGTTAGTTTTTACCATGTAATATAATGTTGTTATGTGGATATGCAGCTGTTTACAGTTAAATCACAGTTTGCTGCTCACACAATCACCGCTTGCAGGGTTGGGGGGTCAACTTCTGTTTAATTTATTCCACCTTCTCCCAATAATCCAATTACCACAAAGTTTTGGATTTGTAGTCAAGTGAGAGGAACCTTCTTCTCTGTTGGAAACGGAACTGCGCAGAGTACACTATATTAATACAGAAACTGCATAGTAAATAGGAAACAAGAATTGTCCCCGAACCTAGGTTACTTGTATTATTACAGGGGTACTACATATTTTAAATAAGTTTTCGGTGTAAACGCTACACTTCAGCAACTATGGCAACTTCAATATTGGATCACATTGCGCGGGATATGATTGCATTTCAATATTATTAATTGTTTCAGATTGCCTAATAATGTTTATTCATGTGTAGGGCTTCTATAATCCAGGTTAAAACATGAAAACACCATGATGAAAAAACAATTAAGTCACAAGATGCCCAATTAAGCTTTCCAGTCAGTGTCATTACAGATTAAGGCACCAAAAATGCCTAATTTTAATGTATCCAAGAATCCAGTTTGCACAGACCGAGCCATGAAATATCGTAATATTGTTGGTATTTAGCTGTTTAGAAGTGCAGAAGCGCCTGCTACACAAGGCAAGAGACGCAAGGTATGGACTCATGGATGTATTTGGTAACGCATTAAAGATCCATCCTGAGCATATGCACGTGCAGCCTTGACCCAAAGCGTTGAACACAATGCTGCCCACATCCCTTCTGTTGTGCTGTTCATTATTAAAATACACCTGCTTTAGGCTCTTTGGTTGAAATTGTATAGGCTTCCTCCTGGAAAACTCTCCATTCAAAACAACGCTGTAGGCAAAGGCCGATGTATTTTATTTGTTATTCTGTTATTGTATCATAAATAAAGTATAAATGTTTGCATACTCACACATACATTCAAGCTTACATTTATTCAGAGATATCAGCACTTAAAGTATAATTAACAATTTGTATTTTTATATTTAATATTTTGACAAAGCGTTTTTTTTATACATATATTATGTTAACTGTGTTGCTGTTTTTTTTTTCATAACTTGAGATATAACACAAAAGTTCCAGAGGAGGGGGAACCTATTCTCTGCTATTTGACGTACAGCCAGCAAAGTATACTTCTATTTTTATGAATGGTTATTTTAGTTTTTTACTAGCATATATAAAGTAATCAACAACATGTCAATGGTTTCCAACACGACAGATATGTTTCTCTAACAACATATTCCAGTGAAGAATCAACAGGTATATTTTTAAGTGAAACCATTTGGAAGGCATTTTAAAAATGCTAATTTTGCCAACTTTTTGTTAATTTCTTGTTTTCAGGCAGAGAGCCTTTGTTTTTCAACCTAACAATAAAACCTCAATGCTATTTATGATGACTATGTATAGCGGCGTGAATGATGGATTTTATGGACTGGCTAAGGCATTGGGCTATTATTTTGTGTTCTTCTTCTGTTGCATTGATGTTTAAACTGTAAGCTAGGTAAGTTCTGAAAGAGACTGTCTTCCATGTGACTAAACCAAAAAAAAAGATGTATTATGACTTCCCTGGCAGACGCACCTACGAACTAGAGGTTTGTTCTTTCAAGAGACTCATCAGGTCACCATTCATTTTCAGGAGTAATAATTACCTAAAAAGGGAATCATCAGAACATGTATGATTCCCCCCCCCCCCCCGCAAACCCCGGTATGGGTACGGAAGTCACTGGATCAAGGTGAAACACTGATGATTAGTAATTATTATTGTGGGTAAAAATCAGAGGGAGATAAGCTGATTTCAGATTTACATTTCACATTTTATCTATTTAGCAGACGCTCTTATCCAGAGTGACATCCAAAAGCGCCAGTTAAAAAACATGTTTAAAAAAAAAACTCAAACAAATGAAATGAGACTTGATAAGATTTCTGGGTTTTCTGTTCATAACACCAGATAATAATTTGCTGCGCCTTGGGCTGCCATACTAAAAACAGCCACTTCGTGAAGCTGAAAAACACACAGGTTTTGCTGAGGCCAGATCAAGGTGGTGTGAGTTCGCCCACCCCTTGGACCACGTTGTCCTCGACGTTAGAGAAGAGCTCTTGCTTGAACCGTCCTGTTCATGATTTTTATATCATTATCCTTTTTTCTCGTTAGTGCTCTTCCAGGACGCCACAAAAGACTGTGTGTGTGTTTTCTCAAGCCGGCAGTGCGATTACCTGTACATTATTTTCTCAGATGTTGTATCCTGGTCCCCTGTCTGTTTATTTGCTTCAGCCAACTACACAAATGAGTATCTATCAGAACTGATGGATGTTTGTACATATTAAACTTTATGCAAGGTGGTAGTATTTTTTTATTTTTTTTAAACGTTTATAATGACCACGGCTTCGGAATTAATGTGGTGTAGTTAAAATATGAATAAATCCTGATAAGATTCAGCCAAGTTACATTTTTTGTGTTATTTGAGTGATTCAGAATGGACAAAAGAGATTGCTAAAGCATTCACAGATCTGGGGTCAGGCAAAAAAATGGGCTAGTTAATGGCTTGGGTAGGATTTATGGGAAATGCCAGCTAAAAAATTGAAAAACGAATAGGCCTACTTATAGATTAGATCGGTGGAACATTTAAAACCATTGATATCTCTCTATATATCGCATTTCTCAAATTTATACCCTTGTATGACCTTGATCTTCTGCTTTGATATTTTTCCACCTGGCCAATCAATATTCCTTACCCATTTGCCAGGCTAGTTAAACAGGAACTGTAAAATTAAAAAAAGGAATTATTGGGAGCAATGTGGCGACGAAAGTGGGTGGGACTAGTGGCCGGGACTGGTGGGCGGGACTAGCCGGCGCGTCACTTCTGAAATAGACCCTGAAATAGCATCTGATAATGCTTCTGTTCAAAGAGGCACGCGTAAAACTTTCTCAACGTTCCCTTGCAATGTGCTTGTGCTGGGAATGGCTGAGAGGCAGCTGCACCCTGTTTTAATTAAGGAAGTTAAAAAAAGTTACTGAACGTCTGCGGTCAACAGGGAGATCCGGGAGACGCGCCGCTGTGCCACTATGATGAGAGCCAGGTTCCTACCACTAAAACTGCTGGCGGGAGGATGAGGGATGGCGCAGCGTGGATAGCGGTCTGCAATATCTCATCGGTCTGCAAAACCTGCTCGTAAACAGGAAATTAAAACTGTTAATGCATTGCTTGTACAGGTCATAGGCTTAATCAGGGCTTTAGTTGAATGGAATTATGTCGAACGGCATGTGTGTAAAAACCATTTACGAGGGAGCGATGCAGGATCAGCTTACATTGATGTGATGAAAAGGACGGAATGGAGTACACCTTCCCCACAGTGTAGTACATTACTGAATCGTAGTGAATTGCTGTTAAGCTTTTTGTTGTTTGCAAATCAATAACAGTTTAGTCGGTTCCTTGAGGTAAACATCCATTATCACTGCTAGCAATTTCGAATATACTTTTATCCAATCGTTCGTGAATGGCCGTGACGAAAGGTTCAACTTCTGCTTCATTCAATACGTAGAACCAACATTATCTGCACAGCGGGGTTACAGAAGAAGTAAGATATAAGCCCTAAAATAGATTGTAATCCACAGTGATGAGTGACAGGAACCCACCAGCACTTGATATCTATTATTTCTGTCTGCCCAACCCACTTAGAAGGACCCTTTAATGTCATCTATCAACCTCACCTCAGTTAATTGCAGACAGGCTGAGCATGACAGATATGTGTAAAGGCCAAAGCAATTTTGATATTTTTTTTTTTTTACTTTCTCCTTCCTGAATCACTATGCACTTAAAAGTAATCTCCTACTTTTTCTCTCCATTTCATATTTCACACATTTCCTGTGAGTGGGCTAAATATAACGTACGGACATAAATACATACTGCAACAAACGTAATAAATGTATATCGGAAGAGCATGAAAAGAAACTCGTTTAGCACGTTTAGAAATAAATGTTCATGAAATGAATAAATTGCTTGGTAGATGTCAGTATGTTGTAAATATACACTAATAAATGCATTCAAGGACCAAAAGCACAGAAGATCCCTAATCCCGTGGACGAATCTTGGGATTGTAGTCAACCAATGCTGAACAAAACATCGAGTGGTTAATAATGACTGACCTGCAAACAGAGTTTGACAGGGCATCCCCTTTCTTTTAAAAGTCATCATTACAACTGGGATTTATGTGGTAATTTATCCAAAAACCAACACGTACCAAAACTTTATGGCCAGAAAGCCGGAGAAGATCAAGGTTTGTTGAGAACGGACGTCGCAGCCATGACTTTGATTCATCCGACTTTACCAAGGAAACAGGGAACTGAATGCTGAAATGTCCTCGGCAGGGCATCTCAGTTTCCAGACCTCGGCCCTGCTGAACATCTCTAACGACATTGGTTGGTTTCTGAGGAAAGCACAATTCCCAGTGGAGGAAGCTTACTGCAACTGTTTCTAATTCATCGCTGACAGCTGCTGTTGATTATGCTCTATTGAACTGGGATTATTTAAAGAGGGTCTGCAGCATTCAACCCGCTGTTTTCGAGGTGCCCATTGAATGTACTGAGGGAACGCCACATGAAAACCCCACTTCAATTAAATCTCTTCGCTCTTTTCTTTCCCCACAGATGGCTCCTGGAACTCAGGCGGGGCGCTTGGGAAGATGTCCAGTGACATCCTGTGGAAGTCAGCTGTGAGGAACAGCAGCAATATGACCGTATCGTTGTTATATTCTCAGCTATATCTGTCAGTTTTTTTTTTATTAGATCTTTGACCGTCACAAACAACTTAGGTGGTCTCATAACACGTATATAATTATGGCTGGAATGTGTCAGGGGACAAGATGCCATCACTGTATGTATTCTGCCAGAAATGTCATACTTTTAGCTCCCATATTTTCATACATTAAGAGAAACTACATTTGTTTTTATTTTTCAAATATGAAGTATTTTGACAGTCCTAGGAGAGTGCTGGAGAAAATGGCTGCCTTTCCCCACCATCCAACACACTAACCCCCAGGAGAGGACAATGCACTGAATCGCCTGGCCAATTAGTCTGTTAATGGTCTGGTGTTATTATAAAATCTGGACGCACATGCTTTCTGGGATAGAGAGAGGGAGAAATGAAAAAGAGACCAAAACGTGGCCACATACTCTTGAAGTGGTTTGTGTTATGTCTGTGGTTTCTTTGTTTACTTATCATTGTTATGTCATGTCTTGTCAAGGGTTATGCCATGGGGGGTGAGAGGAACAACATTTCAAATGAAACAAACACACATTGAACAGAACCATAATAAACGTCATCTCTGATATGATCAACTGCGTGCCTCTCATATCATAGTTAATAATGTTAAATCATACCATCAAACCGCAAATCGATATTATTTCAACTGCAAAATTATATAAATGTTCATCCAATTAAATTCAATAGTTATAAATAATATAACTGGAGCACTTTTCATTAAATGGCCAACTGTTGTTTCAAACCAACCTTTCAATTCCATTAGCTGTGTTTACTTAAATTGAGCCGGAACGTTTTCATTGTATAAGCCCGACTTTCATTTGAAAGGTGGAACATTTATTTTCTGTCAGTCATTTGCCCCGCCCTCACATCAACAATTCCATCAGGGCTGAAAAGGGTCAAAAATGTACTCAAAGCTGGAAGCTAAGCTGGCAGTGGTGCAGACAGAAATGCTGGAAGTTGACTAAAGAAATTAATTTTTTTAAATATTTGGTTTGGATCTTACGTGAACGCCAGGAGCATGGACACACAACATAGCTCCTCAAAATTTAATGATTTTGCAATAAATTAATGATAAAGAAACCGTAATAATAATAATATTAATATTAAATGAGATTTTCACCTTTGGTGTGCTTTAGCTTGCGCTGACAAGCTGTAGTTGAGAAACTAATATCAAAAGCTAGGTAGTTGGTTACTGTGGCAGTTAGAAAGTTCGTATGTCTAGCAAGTTCATTTGTTATATGTCATGTGTAAGGTATAGAGAAAGTCAGCTGGCCAGTAAAATCACAAGAAAGGCAATTACTATGCTTAATAATACGAGTGGTTTTTTCTATTGACATCATAAAGCTAACCAGGAAGCCTGCATTATGCAGGCTTAGATGTTAGCTAGGCAGTGAAGCTTTCTCAAATTAAACAGCTTTTTAACAGGACAGCATGGGTAGACGTATACATAGTGTTCCAGTGAGCGTAGACATAGCGGTCCAGGCTAAATCTTCTCTCTCTTGACACTCTTTTAACAGTCTCTTGCTAGCACCTGAGTGTGGTTCTATGCACACAAACCCACTCAGGTGCAAAATTAGAGCTTGGCTATTGGCGGTCAGGACAGGTCTGGGTGTGTCCCCAGAGCTTGGGGGTGTGGCTCCTGGCTGTGTGCCACACATATATAATCCCCTTTTGAAAGAGACAAATGTTCTCATGAGAGAAAATTTAATATAAGACAGACATTTTCCCCTTTAGTGCTGTACTAACACTATACACAAATACCCCAATGCTCCCGGCATCCTCTTCATACATTAGGTAATGTCAACACAATCTGGATTTCATCTCAGCAACCTCAGTAAAAGACTGAGCAAAGCTCAACACAGGTCAGGGTCAGACCCCTGTCCATCGCTTTTTCATCCTTTTGATTTATATCAGTATTGACAGACCTACACTCCAAAACGTCCACACACACACACACATGAATTAAGGTTGATGGAAACGTTATGGTCCACTTTGTCATTAGACTGATGGAAAAAAAAAAAGGTCAAATCCATGCCACGAAGGCACTACGCTAAAGAATTCTGACATATCTGATCCTGAAAATGTATCAAAGTGAATAAAAAAATAAGATTATTAGCAGCTGCTTGCAGCACCATACGCAGTAAGGCACAGATTACACAGTCTGACTCACAGATATTGGTAATTTCTCCAGGGGGTGACGCTACGCAAACCTTTGGTCCAGAAACTGCCAATCAGGACATCAGATCCTCCTCTGTGTAACTGAAAAGATCTAATTAAGTGACAAGACACACTAAAGTGCATTGCATCGATTGTGCCACCTCAGACAAAAATGACTTCAAATAACCTGTCTGGTCCGGAGACCGAGCTCATCAGGACTTCATGTAGAAAGAGTAAGAGACTATCCTGTGAGAGTGTAGACAATCGCTTTGGATAAGCCCCGGGTACATTCGATAAAGTGTCTCACATAAAACGCTTTCAATAAAATTGTACTCCTTGCCTCCTTACTGGGATTAACTTTTTTCTTGACCAGGGGAAATAGCATGTCGAGGCGGTACATATAGACAAAGCTGTGAAAAGCTCCAACACGCTACACATATGTTTCCTCATCTGAATGACCTAAACAACAAAGCAAATTCTTCTTAATACAGGTGATCACCATCGGAGTCATTCTGTAAGGGGAAAAAATAAAACCCCTATGTACACATATTTTATACAACGGTCGAGGGCCGTAATAATAACTATTAGAATGACTAACAATAAAAACTTAGTTTTTCATTCCTGACTTTTTCCTGTCTGATGCAAGGCTTAACTTCTGGAGCAGACCTCCAGTAAAGTCTTACGCCCACTTAGCTGGATGCACTATTGACCATGACCTAAATAAATTAAAACTGTGCACAAGAAACTTCATAATGGAGGCAATTCTAATCTTTGTATATTCCAATGTAGTATAATTAAAAGAGGATTATATTAAGCTACAGAACAATGATTTTGAACACAAGGCCAAAGCAACATTTGAGTGAGAACAAATTTCCTACAGTCATGAGAATCTGTGGCAGTATTTGAAAATGCTGATATGTACCCTATCCCAAAAGACTAAAAAACTTAAAACTAAACCGTGGCTCTACCAAATATTACTGTATGGGGGTTGAACACTTATGCAAGCAACATGTGTCTGTTTTTTTATTTCTCATATGAATACTTTTACAGCATAAAACCAATGCCACCATTAAGATAACTGATTTTGAGTTTCTGTGTATTAAAATAAATGATCAAGTGGAACAAAATTTCAATGCACCATTGTGATTCAGTAATACAAGAGAATGGGCATTTCGAAGGCATTGTATTTGTGTATCTGATATCTCCTTTTAGGCAAGAGCTGAGTACATTATGAATTTACCTTTTTCTTGATAAAACAAAGCACAGCTGGCAATTGTGATGAAAATATGGGAACCAATGAGAACACACCAAACACAGAGCAAACAAAGGCTCACTTGGACACTGGTTGCAGATTACCACAGGTTGCCAATTGTAGGCGTACCTCAGGTTTAAACCCCAGAATGGTTCGCTGCTACAAGAATACGGTTTTAAATTAACTTAAAGACAGGAGTGTTGTGGAATTTGTTGAGGTTGTTTTATTTCCTTAAATTAGTCTCTTAAATTTACAGTAATTATAGTTTCATTCGCTCTCACAATCATTTTCTTTTTAAACAAGGGACGACTTCTGGGCTTCTGGGCTACTAAAACTGTTGCTTTGTAAAAAAGCGTCTAGTAAGCATGCAGGCCTGTAGCCTATTCACCAGAATATTCTAGACCATGGGAGCCGTATTGCAACTACAGTAAACATATTCCATGAAGAGATATATTAGCCTCGAGACACACAGAAGACAGATGCTGTTGAAGTGTATGCCAACAATACAGCATTATGAAGGCAAAAAATAATTCTGCAGGTGGTAAAATGAACCAAGCAGAAACATTCCCTGATTGTTTTTGTTTTTTTCAAACCCAAGACAGCACAAACTGGGGTATTCAGAGAAACTAGAAACAATTAAAAACCAGGTGCACAAGCCTACTGACATATCTAATTAGTGGCCGGGGAGACTTTCAAGAAATAATTCTCAGTAATGATATCCAGGCCTAGTACATATAAAAACTGTTTTCAAAACGGCTGCATTTTTTTTTAAACAAAAGAACTACTTAACCCCAGTCGCGATTGGCAGATTGTTATGCATTTCTGTAACGAGTTTGGGGTTTCAAATTTGAAAGACATTGTGGATTCTCATGACTGTGATATTCAGAATTACTGTTATAATATATAATTAAAGCCCGAATGTACTCTAAATGCTGTTTTATTTGTCTTCTGCAATTGCACATTAATTTGAATTAAGCTATATATATATATATATATACACACACACACACACACACACACACACACACACACATATATATATATACATAAGAAAATATATTTACTGAATCAAATGTTTCATGCTCGTTTGTAATCATAAATAAAGTATAATTCTGTAGTATCAAGCTGCAGATGGTGGCTTAATGATTTCAGAAAACTGTTCCAGTGGAAAGTAATTAATTATTAATCCATTGGTTATAGAGTGAGGCAAACTGCAGTCAGTAAACCATGTTTTATTTTACTCTCAAATATTTGCGATGAATTAAATCAAAGTCAAGCATACACATGTCCATACATTTAAGTGCATTGACTTTTGTTTGATTTTAATATTGACATGTTGTTCGCAAGGCTTTTACCCTCTGTATGTTATAATACTTTATCTTTAAAAAGCTGCAATTAGACAAGAATTTAATCAAATATTTAAATCAATAAAATAGTGCTTTATAAATTTGAATTTAACCGAGGACACACTGATGACTTTCTAAAGATGGTAACATAGCCAGACGGCCACGACTGACAGAATTACAACCTTTTGTCTATTTCTTCTGTTTTGGCCATGTACATTTTTAAATTTGTGTAGCAGTTATCTACCTCTTTAAGTTATATTTCATTTTATACGTTTTCTGTGCTGCCGCTGCTGCTGCTTACATCAGCTCAAGCAGCCCAACATAGTCAGCAGCGTGATACATGGGTCTCTGTGGAGCTCTGAGCATGTGGAGCAGAATTCCAATACAGCACTAGCCTCATTGAGTATGTGTTAGCAGCAATGCAGTGTCGTTACGTCTGAATTTATGGTATGGTAACAGTCCTGCTGCATGCCCCTGCAATGAACCGCACTATCACGAGTCAAAATAAAATCAAGTTTGTTCCTGAATACAGAAAACTGGAGACATAACATGTTAATCGTTGTATGTGATCCTTTATTAAGGTGCCTGCTAAAGAAATGCCATTGAAATGAATGCAAAAACACACAGGTACAGGAAATGTCTAAGGGAACAAATGCTTAAGGAGGAATGCCAACCTTAGTGAGGTCTGTATCACTGACATTAAAATGCAAGAACCAGAGAAAGGAGTCTGGACTTTGAAGAGTGGGGAGTTTTAGCGGAGAAACATGGCATTGCATGCAGTAATGACCGCTAGTCTTGAATCTTTAAAGATGGTGAACATAAATATAACACACTGGCCCTTCCCCCTTTTAAAGTTCAGGAAATGCTAGATAAAGCGGAGATTGGTTATTAAAAAAACTAATAATTTTAGACTAACATTTTAACCAAGTATGCTCACAGGAAGTGGTGCATTGTATGCTGTAGAACTATTTATAGAATCCAAAATTACCTGCTTCTATCAAACTGTTGAGGTCATTATAGAGTTGATTCAGCTGTTCATCAGTCGTTTCTGGCTGTGTACCATTGGTAGGAAACGGATTCAATTAAATAAACTGGACATTTGAATGGATGAACTGCCGTCATTGAAACCGTGACTGAACCTCCGAATAAATAATAGATGAAACAGACCTGAATAACTATTTATTGAGGGATTAGAGAGATTTGTTTTGCACCAGGGCTGACTGATGAATGACAAACGTGAAAATATTTGTTTGCAATGCATTGTGAATCTGGATGGGGTGAGTGACAGATTGTGCTTTACTTTTCCCATCCGTCTTCTCTGTGCACCCAATGTGTTCAACAAAGGTTTCAGTCCTGGGCGCTGGTGCCTAAGCCTGTTGGATGAACAAGACCATCCTGTGACATTCAGCCATAGCCAACCATTAGTCAGTACTTATCATAAATGTAAATTCCATTAATCTTAAAATGTCCCTTTAGCATGCCGGACATACTGTCCAGTACCTTCGACTGGCATGCATGAGACAAAGACGAATTGCTCCAGTCTTATAACTAATTCAAAAGGGCCCCAAATCTACTTAACCACCCATAGTTCCTTCCACAAGCCCTGTAAGTAAATAATTGCTGGAACTGAACAGAGCGTCTGAATCAATTATCCAGGATACAGTTGTTATTTGGTTTTTAATAAATATTCCCGGAACTGTTGCCAAAATCAACATTCCCGTGCCAATGGTTAAAAATTAAAGCCATTTCAGGTATGAATAGTTGTCTTAAAAAATTAACCACAAAAGTAAAGAAGATTAGAATGATCTGAGCCACGTAATCAATTCTTTCCATATTCTTTCCATGTTATCGGCCTGAAAAATTACTGTTTGATATTCAAGGGGTTGCAATGAAAGGGGATTTAAAGACAAAGTATGCTAACCGAGTTTGCTAAGTTAACCAACATGCATCAACTGTTACGTTGCCATGACGTTGCGTTATGCATTATGGAAGTGTTATGCTAGACATCGACTCCCATAAAGCCTTTTGTCCTGCTTTTTATAGTGTTATGTAGGCTTAATGAAGGATCATTCAAGATAAGTGTCAATGTTTTTTTTAGTAAACTGAATAGTATAAATTGATTCAGTAAAAATAATCACATTGGCCACCCCTAATTATATTTTGTGTAACTACATGTGAAAAGTTGCATTCAGTACCAGCAGCAGGTAAACTGCAGGGGATGTCGGCAAGAAAGTGAATTTGCTTGACACTCGACATTAGATTAAATTAGCAACGTAGGCCTACCCCTGGCTATTGTTGCAAAAGATTAGGCAGTGCCATGATTTTAAAAAAGTAAATGAATTATGATTAAATCATATGATATCTAAGGTAGTTTTTCATAGATAGTGGTATTTCTGATTTTTAGGGGTTAGCATTTCAAAGCAAATTTCCCACAAAGTGCTGTTAAACATTTCTGAAGTTTACAGGTAGCATCTTCTGTTGACTTTAAACCTAAACAGAAACCATGACCTTTGCATGAATTGGAGCAGGCTCTTCAAGGATTAGCTAGAATTATTTATCAAAATCTTTCTTGTTTTCTGGCGGGTTGCCCAGTAGTGCATTCTTAAATTAGCTTCTTATGGTGCAAGTAAAAAACAACTGAGCATACTCAAATACATTTCTGCTCCTTTAAAAATTAGTTTTAAATTTGGGAAAACATTTCTAGTGAGTAATTATAACACACCATGTGATCAACACAAAAATGTCAAACTTTCTGGCTACAAGAACAAGCAAAAATGTTTTAAAAAGGTGGAATCTACAGTGCACCGTTGTTCACATGCATGACCAGTCCTCTCCTTCCCTCGTGCTTCACTTCCATCTCACTTAGATCCCAGAAGGCATCATTACATCAGCTGTCACCTCCACGAATGTCAAGCTTCTCTGCTCTCTCTACTGGTCAGGAATCCCTCATTAGACAGTGATGAGATTTGCATAGGAGTCGATTCACTGCTGCAATTTTTGTAAGGGATGGAACTAGATCTCAGACCCAGGCTTTCGGTGAATAAGCTACCCATTTCCCAGTGGCTTTTATTGAATAACAACTCCAGCTTCCCCTGGTACATTTAAACAAATGTATCCCTTGATTAACTAATCAACTCCTGGTGATCTCATCCGTTAGATGTGTCTCCTTCTTGGACTTTGTCTGAATGTCCCTGCCTTCTCTGGGTTTCCAGGCAGTGTTTCTGCGATTGCAGTGCCCTTCACCAGGCACAGCACCCATTACAGGGATGGATCGGGTCCTTCGACAAACCAGCTGGCTCCTTTGAAATTTACAGCTGCTTGCTGTGGAGTATGCATCTTTTAATTTTATCAGTTTTCGATACAATCAAAAGATTGAGCTGTCAGGGAGATTTGTTTGAGTGGGTCCCGAGCAAGGGGACGGCCGCGCTGCAGCGCACCTCAGGACCTGTCGCGGCAGGCACATCCAATTAGGCGATGAGCGGAGGGGACGAGAGGACGAATTTGCGCCATCTGTCAACGCGAATTACTGCCCTTAGACAATTCTCCCTCATAAAATGTGCGCCTTTTCTCTTGGAGCCTGTCATTGCACAGGTTGTCTGTTCCCCCCCCGCTTCACTTTCAGAGGCAAATTCAGACTTTCGCCCTTGGGTACTTTTCAGT
The DNA here is from genome assembly GCA_025775045.1 of Hiodon tergisus. NCBI lineage: Eukaryota > Metazoa > Chordata > Actinopteri > Hiodontiformes > Hiodontidae > Hiodon > Hiodon tergisus. Next base: position 6,151,259 of record JAOVYW010000101.1, read on the forward strand.
GTAGGGTATTGGTACCAAACTATTTAAACCTTTTGTCATAAAATCAGAAATGAACGTTGTTAGTGCTGCTATTGTTAAAATGAAAATTAAATTGATTTTTATTAGTTTACTTTACTTAGGTATCTGCAGCTTATTAGAATCGCACTACGTGTTCTAAATTCTGAGTGACTGTGTCATGCCAGAAATAGCCCGGCTGCCTGTTGGTCTTTGGATGGACGTCTTGAAGGGTCTTTCTTGGCAAAATTTTGAGCGAACCCATTTGATATTGTTTTTTTTTTTTGGCAGCTGCATATCATGTTTGAATGACAAAGGGTTGGAGGACAAAAACACCCATAGGCATACTAAAGGACATCCCAAGTGTCCCTTTGAAGATCTTCTAAGACGACCATCTTTGATAGCGATACATGGGAGATAACTTACACACAGTAAGTAATGAAAAGGAGTGTGAAATCGAAGGCCGAAAGCGCCTACAATTGGAATGTGAGCATCAGAACTGGACCACCGAGCAATGAAAGAAGGTGGCCTGGTCAGATGAATCACTGTTTCTTTTACATCACGTGGATGGCCGGGTGCGTGTGCGTTGCTTACCTGGAGAACACATGGCACCAGGATGCAATGCACTATGGGAAGAATGCAAGTTTGATGCTTTGGGCAATGTACTGCGGGGAAACCTTGGGTTCTATAAAATGTAAAGTGAAGGTCATTCAAAAATAATGAATGCAAAGTTTCTAAATATAAAATAAATACTATAGGGACAATAAACACTTTTTTTTTTTAAACAAACACCAAAAATAAAATAAAAATGGGAAGGAATATTTGTTGTGACCACTTTGCCGTTAAAACTGCATCAGGTTTTGTAGGTACAGTGTTGAGCAGTTTTGGACAATCGGTAGGTACAGGTACTTTTTCACAGTGCTGTATATATATATATATATATATATATATATATATATATATATATACGCCAGTTTCCACTGCCATTCCCTTGGTTGGTGCTCCTGCTGTGCTCAAATGTTGAAGGTGCATTTAACGTCATCTGTTCCCAGAGTCCAATATCCAAGCCAGCAAACACGGATCCTCTGTTGAGATAAGTATGGTTTTCTATGCATGGATTAACATGCTTTCATCACCTTTAATTACAGGGGCTAATGCCGCCTTATTGAGTGTACCCCATCAAGCAAGTGATTCATTCGTTTATCTTCCTTCGGATTTCTCGTGGAATCAAATAGTTCTGGACCACTCTGGGCCTCAGCTCTATGCATGTGCTTGGTAATTCTTGTATTCTTCAAAATTATGTCTCAAAGCATAACATTCTGACATAATACCAATTATCTCAGTATAATTCTACTCATCATTATCATCAAGCTTTAATTAATGAGAAACAAAAAAAGGGAAGCGTCAGTCATTTAAAAATGTCTTTCCTTGCCTCCCTTTTCATATTCACCACTGCAGAATTCAATTCTTTCTTATCTCCTAAATTCACAGAAACTTATAACACTGAAATCAGATATTATACAGAGAGCCCTATATTTAGCATTGAGTTGAACCTTTCTCATATAAAATGTATTAAAGTTCAGCAGAGGTCCATCTTTAAGAGCAGGATTGGAATGCACGCTCCTCCTCCGGCGCTCTGAGAAGCACTTCAGAGCATTGTCTTTCGCTAGGTCTCTGGATCTATGAAAGGTAAGGCGACCTCATCATTTATCTCTTCTTAAGCAGCAAGTAGGCTGGAAACCCCTAAGCAATGGGGGGAAAAAAGTAATCTCCACTCATTTTAGAAACGGGAAAGGTTTGCAGCATACGACAAATGTGCAAGTTCTATATTCAACGTTGATAAATGCATTTGCAGTCATCTTACTAATGACCTGGTGACAGGGCTCCCTGGAAAGCTGGCAGGACCAAGTTCATGGTCAGCACGGCTTTTGGGAGATTAAATAAATTGGAAGAAAATTTCACCCTCACAGGCAAGCAATAAACTTAACACTGGGCAATTTATCACCACGAACCCTCAGAAGAGTGTTTTTTTTAACCAGACGCACTATGCAGTGTGTGGGCAGAAAAAGCCACAGGAAAGGGGATAATGCAGACAAGAGGGTGTCCACGGGATGCTGGCCTTTCTGAAGAAAATAAATCACAGGTTACCCGCTGCCATGTGCACGTCATTCATGTTTCTCAGTAAAGGCCTTCCACAAGTATCAATATATATGTGGTATAAAAATTACACCCCTTTTTAAATGCCCATACTGGAACATGCGTTCAAATTAAACCATAATGATAGCATTATTTATATCTACATGAGCGTACTCAACCTATAAAACATTCCATTTAATTTAAAAATCCAATTAAAAATCCAATTGCATAATGTTGCTCAAGCCGATATCAAGTGAAATGGTTTCGGGTGGGAATCTTACTTGTTTATTTACAGTCATGAAAACATAAATATGTGCAGTGGTATTAGTTACATACTGTTTAGAATTTAAAGTTGTTGTCATGGTTTCCAGTCGGGTCTTGTGCATTAGAACTTCAGTGAAATTCATGCCACACACTGTTAATTGCGGGAATATGCAACACATGCGTATGAGATAACCAGTAGATCACAATCACGCAATCAACCCTCTCTCAGGTGACTTTCAATTGCCATTATGCTATCACCCACTTATCCTCGGCTTTATACTGATGACTCATGTCTACTTCCGTCCTCCGGTGTGGATCCTGTAGATGTTCCGCAGATCTCCATAGCTGACTTCATCAGGCTCATGCTTGTCATCCACCGCTCTACTGTTGGCTCCGACATCCCTGGAAGTCGCTGCTCGAGACTCGGTTACAAAGCCAACCCTCCAAGGCAGCTGCTAAGGGTGTTCTCTGAAGTTCTTTTCTTTTGGCACAGCAGACAAACTTCCATCCAAACAACCAATGAAGGAGAGGCGGACCGTTACCTACGGCCTGGATTACCCCATATCTGATGAGTTTATATTTGCCATGGGTGAGCCCCTTACCTAACCCCATCTTGTCCAGGCGCATTAAAACCAGTGCTCTGCTAGCTCTCTCCTGCTCCACTGCTGCTTTCACCTCACCTGGCAACAGCCTATGTCGCTCACTGGGACAGGGTGTAAAATACAATTTCTTGCCAATACTACACAAATAAATGAATTCGGATATTCTATAGCTGCCAGTGAAAGAATGCACCCGGGCTGCACTCTAACTGTTTTGTAATTACTGTTATAAATGATAAGTACCATTGGAGATTAATGTATACAGTGTGTGGCACGCGGCCAGGAGCCACACCCTCAAGTCCAGGGACACACCCAGGGTTGCCATGATGAACAGCCAAGCTGTGGGGCCACGCCCAGAGACAGGACCACTTTGCCTTGCTAACTGATCGTAACCACACTCCAGGTTCCAGTCATTAAATGTCCCAGCAGTACTGGCTGACTGGAAAAGTGGACAGTCTTATTGATTAAAAGTTTAAGAAGAAAAACTATTATTATTAATAAAGGTCATTCAGATTTTGTTGTATCCGTTTGAATTTTAATTAATCACGCCAAATAAAAGGAAATCGAAAATCCTCCTCCTGTGTCGGTCTTGTTTGTCTCCTGCTGCTCCTGGATCAGGATGTTGAAGATCTTGTAAAATACATAAAAATACAGCGATAAAGCAAAAGGTTGCGTGGGTACCGCAAAATGAGAGACACTCTCAATTTCCCTGGCGAAAAAATTAGAATTTGTAGCATGAGAACCCTTGCCTCCAGCAGCCTTAATGCTGGAGTCATATCTTCTCAGGTGGGAAAAATAAAATAAAAAAAACACTAACAGGGAAAGAAAAGATCCAGACCATAATTAATAGACAAATATTAATAAATATTTAGCCCTCGGACAAACTCATTACACTAGAAAATTCATTACTACCATTAAAATAAGTTGCTCAGTTTCAATATTTCAGTGTGTCCCTGTGGAAACCCCAGATGCTGGTGATTTAATTTTGTTTTTATTGATATATTGAAAACATTGAAACTGTGCAGTATGGCATTCGGATTTTTGCAGTATTTCAGTGAATATCTGAAACTGTTAGGGGAGTCAGCAAACTGCTAATTGTTGGTATTCAGCCGTAGTTAGCGCCCTTACTATTAAGCTCTTGTGAATCATGAACTTGTATATATTTTTCAGTCCCTACAAATTACTGAATGGTTGGCTGACTTGCCCCCGAGATGCGAGTACGCACTTTTTTTTGTTTGTTGGAATGTCGCTGTAAAGGGCGAACAACCACATTTTTTGCTGTCAGATTTCAGTAGGAGCTTTTCAAGATTATCATTAACCAAAAGCATTTCTCCTATAATTGAGAACGGTAATGTTGAAATACTGTGGATTTGCTCTTTTCAGTGACAGTGCTACAGATTACCCTGTGTATAATTTTCACATCTCCGCCTCCTCCTCCGCTGATCACACCTTCCACCCGATCGCTCAAAATAAACCGATCAGCGCACCAAGCCATGCAAAAACAATGCGGTGTGGAGAAAATGTTTAATCAGGACAGAAAGTCATTTTGAGTGCAACAACCGGCAAACCAGCTCCAGTTTTCCCTGTTGTTAAGTTTTGGTGCACAGAACCTCCTTAGACTTAGTTTCGCATGAATGTCCATCCCTTGACTATCTGCCATGGACGGATTTTAATTCATTGTGGACTGGAATGTGTGCAGCACGATTCGGAGCTGTCAGCAGGTCGTTTTTTGCATTTCAGCCATGCAGTTATGCAATATCAATGCACATCAGAAATCTTTAGGAATTTTTTTTGCTTATAATATATGTGGTGGAAACGTTTGTCAGCTGAATCACAGTTATTAATGCTTTGAATTTTGATGAATAAATGACAGCATTCAGCTTGTGAATTTGTGATAGCCACTTTAATTCTCATTATCATCGTAATCATGCTAATAAGTCCCAGCCCTTTGCCACGAAACTCCTGCCGACACAAAGGAAGAATTTGGAAGTACAACCAGGCTCCTGAAACTCATTCCCTTTGAGTCACCCGTCATTAAACACACTTCAGGCCAAGCAGCCTGTGTGAGAGGTTCAGTGCCATTAAAAATGTTTTACCTGCAGGTGCCCAATAAGCCAACAAGGGTTAAGAATCCATGAGAAACCCTCCCTACTCCAAATGGTGTTCTGAAAAGTCTATGGACAATGTTCACTGTTCAATGTTCACTATGGAAAATGTTCACTGGACTTTTCAACGTACAAAGCTATCAAAAGAATATGCAAATTATATTAATCAGAAATAATTACTTGACATGACATTGTTTTATAGCACTTTCTTATTTGATTTAAAAGATTCAGTACAAAATGATCTGTACAGACAGTGAATACAGATAAGACTGAAACAAATACATTACTACAGCTAATGCAAAAAATAAAGAATCAATAACAAGTCTTTTAGCACCCTGACACCACAGAAGAAGAAAAAATTGCCCTCCTCTGCCTCAATGCACTTCTCTGTGAATAATTCAGTAGGTTGACTAATTCCAAGGAGAACTGTGGAGGAGAGAAGGTTATGCAGAGAAATGTCTATTTAAATCCATCGCTAATAGATTTTTTTCGGGATATAATTACAATGATATACTGTATCATATCATGTTTACTGAATAAGGTTCAAATGTGTTCTTTTGCACCAAATTCAGCAGCCTTCAGGAAAAGCACGCCTTCTGCCAATAACATTTATAGACATGCTGTACCCCCCACCCTTGGTTCCAAAAGTATGCTCTCTCTCTCTCTCTGGAGATGTGTTTGCATTGTTCTCAGTGTGCTTGTGCATGTTTATGCATCAGGATGTGTGTGATCTGTGTGGATGTGTGTTTTGAGTATGTCTGATTGGGGTGGAGAAGGAGTTAATTAACATCAATTCATGAAAAACAAACACACACACGTAGCTGGCTGGTATGTTAAGGACAAGGATGTCAGCTTTTATCCTGAATTTCAAGCTCTGGACCATGAATTAGATTGTTACCCTTTATATTCACATAGACGCAAATTTTATAGTCTTTTTCCTTTAGGTATCCAAGCAACAGCTCCACACTGGGCAGACTGGTGCAATTAGAGGTTTAGGGAGCTATGACTAACATTAGATGGAAATCACACATTAGTCACTTATATAACTACAGCACGCTCACACAAACCCACAGAAATTAGGCTGTAATAAACTAGAACAGGAAGCCGATGAAGCGGCTGAGTCCCAGTTTACCACGTATGTGAACTTGACAGAGAAATATTATAGAGTATGGGGGCTTCACAACTGTGTCGGCTGCACCTCAAAAGAAAATGCGGGACACACACTTTAGAGACAGCAAAAGAAATTACATCTCAATTGAACTGAAGCAGGTCAAGCCCTCTCATTCTGAATCCTGTTTCTGGACATATCAAGCTGGCAGACATACAGCCGCAAACAAACTCTCCTTCATTTCCCTGGGGGAGAACGGCTAAACGAGAGAAAAGGCAACCTCCAACTCCAACAACTATGCAACGCAGCGTCACGCTAACTCTTTCATGTCTGCCAGACAACGTCTGTATCTCAGTGTAAATGCATGCCGTTTTCAGATAGCAACGTCACTTCTTTTGCTACACATTTGAAGAGGAACCATCTGTTTGGCAGCAAATTCACAACAGAACTTGAACCTGCTTGCTAATTTCCACACAGGAAGGAATAATATGTCTGTGCTGTGGCCACCCAAGCATCAAAGAGAATCTTTTAAGCAGTTGTCCATTAAAATCCGGTTTTCTAAGATTAATAAAAAATAATAATTATGAAAACATTAGGGAATGAGTTCTCATTTTTAAATAGATGTGGATAATCGGTGATAACCTATTAAATCAGTGATGCATTTGCCATCCAGATTTGGTAATACTTGGCAAGTGTGCCAGAAAAGATGAGGCCTATTCCTAAGGAAAATGTAGAAGGATGAAGTTACTCCAAAGGGTAAAATTGCGAATTTCAAAGATACAAAATATTTTAGGTGTTTTTAAAGGTATATGTTCTGGCAATTAGATTACAACGTATTCGGATAAATCACAGTGTCATTTTCATCTTTATGTCTGTAGTTGGAAGATATAAAGATGTGTAGATATGCTAAATGAACTAAACATCTTTTATAAAGTTTACCATTAAATTATTTATTAAAGCTTTCTATGAAGATATTTCGTCTTATCATCTATTTATGTGTCTGCTTGGTGTTTCACTGAGTACATTGATCCAGCAATCATAAATTATTCAGCAGCACTGGTGTCTCTATGCTGAACAAACTTCCAAACGGCACACCAGGCCTTGCTACTGATATTGCCACGCTGCTAGAATTTTTTGAGCAATACAGTGAATCGTTCTCCAAAAGACATATGTGGATCCCACTATCTTGCGATCTTTCTAATTCACATCGGGCACGTTGAGCTTGCATTCAGTGAGGAATTTATGAGCCTAGATGTTGTTGGAAGTATGTGTTTGTGCTTTAGTGTTTTTTTTTTAATTTACAATAAGGTGAATGCTTCAAGACCTTGGAACCACATAATGAGAGCAATAATATCCGTATCATAATTTTGAATTACCATATAAAATATTTCTCAGTTTCTCAGGATATTCGTGTGATGACATTAAAAACACATTTTTGAATAGTAAGTATAACTACATACAACAGAGCTCGCTCATGTTTTAGTAAGTGATGAGAAGCATTTGAAGGAAAGTGAGGTGAACATCATCCAGTTCTGTATCGTGGAGTGCTATGGAAGGCAATTAAACATTATTGCACTGCAGAGCAGGTGTGTATGCATTAGTCAGAAACGGGTTAATGTGTGTGGGTGTGTCTGTTTGTCTCACTGTTTCATCAACACACATTAACCTTGTTCCCCATGTTTGACATTCGATCAGATCATTCCATCCAGGGGTGTAGGAGACAATTAACCTGAGGAGGTCCTGTCTCCGCAACACTGTACTTGATCACAATGGTTTCTGACAGCAAGGAAATTAAATCTACTAAAACAATGAGTGAGTGTGAGGGGACATATAGAATGTAAAACATGTTGAGGTTTGGGATACTTGCCTGATGGAATAACATTTAATTAACATCAGCATCACAACACACTTTTTGACATAACATATACTTTGGTTACATCTGAAATAAAATGTTATTTATTTATGTTAAAATTAATGTTAAATTTACCTTGCCCATGTTAGAAATGTAACAAGAGCAGCATTTTTCCTTATTATAACTATGCCTAAAATACAGCCTCTGTCTAAATAATAAAGAAAATCCATGCATTCGCACCTGTAGACTAAACTACTGAAATTGCCTTTTGTTTACAGGCAGTCCACAGACTGCTGTGACAAAACTATTAAAACTTGTGAAAAATGCTGCCACTAGGATCTTAGCCAGAGCAACCAAAAAAAGAAAAAATTGTACCAGTCTTCGTACCACAGCTGACTCACTTGACCCCACGTGTTGACTTCAAGGTGTTAGATGGTCTCGGCCCTTTGTATTTAAAATACCTCCTGGTCCCCTACAATTCCCTTCACTCACAAGATTAGCCAAAAGTAAATCTAGTGAGTAAATCTAGACTTCACATAAAGAGCCAATCTTTTCAATTTGTCCATTAGCCTTCTTGTGTTGCTAAGATAGACCCTCACTGGTCTAGCCTTGTGCTCTGTCAGGGGCAAGAAAGACTCGGGCAACCTTTGTGACTTTACTACCTTCACGTGCGTCTCACCACAAGTGAGACCACAAGCCGTCATTTATTCCTGCCCACGCTACGTCACGTTGTGCAACACTCAACACTGAAATCACATACTCCCCCTCCCCTCCATTGTCAGCTGCTGACTGTGTTCTGCTTTTCTTGAGTCTTTTTGATCCCCTTCACCCTGACGTGGGAGACATATGCCGTGGTCAGTAACAAGAGGGGTTACTGGTGTAGTCCTGGCAACAGGAACCAAGAAGGAACCACCTGTAGTTCACTGTTGGCTGTCTACAAAGGGCTGAAGCAGAGTGCTATCTGGTCATCTCTCTAACTTTATTATTCCCTGTGTGTTCCCTCCACTGCCTCTGGGCTCAGGGATTCATTTTCTAGTTTTTCCTGTTTGGCACGGGGTGTTCTTGTTTTTTTGTCCCCGAAGGTCCACGAGTTTGTGTTACTACCTTTACAACACCAGAAGTCCATGAGTTCATGAAACTACCTTTACGACACCAAAAGTTAATGGGTTCCTGTTACTACCATTACAACACCAGAAGTCCATAAGTCATGGCACCAGCATTGACAATTGTTGTTAGAAAATGTTAGATATCATACATGGGCCTTTGAAAAATGTACCATTAAAAAAATATATATCATTTAATTATTAAGTTTACAGTTTGTCATGCATTTTCTAGACCCCGAGTGCAGCAAGCCTGCCTACTACAAATCAAAATCTGATTGGAGAGTTTTCCTGTCGCTCTGCCAGTACAGTTTCATTTGGCAGACCCTTCAGAAAAGCCACAAGATAAACCTTTTAGTTAAGTTATACCTTTTATTGCCAAAGCAAGTAATATTGGTTTAACTGTTATTTAGATTAAGGTTTTAATGGTTGAATATTTATATCAATTATATTAATGTAAAACAAAAATAAATGTAAAATGGTTACTTCACATAATCTTCTATTTGTTTATTTCAAACATTATTTCGAATGGCCTATCAGTCTATATTTTAGATAACCTAAGATGCATCACACCAATTCACTCTGGACGAAAGCACTATAGAAATCTATTTTTCTTGTTGTTTTAATAATGGAAAAGCCGGGCATCAGCCTCATAAAGAGGTGTGTTTTCAGCAAAAGCTCCTCTCATTTCCCTTGTTGATTGCTAAGCTTTAACAATGATTACATTGACATAGGCATCTACCTTTAAACCCTCATATACTACAGTGCAGTGTAATCCTGGAGATGAAAACTCTAATATATGAGGATTTAAAAAAATGATTCACAAAGGCACAAGTATTTCTGAGTATTACTGAGCATTCCAGTATGCAGACATATCATTTATAAATGGTAGAAATTCACAGCACATGGCTGACAGTCAAGACGCTTATTTCATTTGATCCACAGCTTTGAATGTTTTTTCAACTGTTTGATTTACTTTCGATTATAGAACTTTTCCTGTGATAACATATAATTGCCCAAAATATGTACATGTCTCTCAAGGTCAATCTTGGCAATGCTACTCCCGCACTATTTCACTGTTGTACCACTCAAGGAGGAAACGTGCAGTTTTTCCACGGCAGTGTTTTCCTGCAGACATCGCAATGACGCATGCAGTGCATGACTATTGTGCAAACGCACAGCAAATATAAAACAGCACTGGCCATCCAGGTCATGAGATATTTTCAGCTAAATCTAAAACAACGCAGATAGAAGCGCCTGCTTTGAAGGTGAGATTTCTTTACTAAGCTAGCTTCAGATCCAGAACTCTAACCGTAAAACCTAGCCATTAGGCACTGCGATCACTCACAGACTTTAGGGCCATACTTGGCTCATAAATGAGCGTTTTCCCTTGCTATGCATTGCTAACACATTAAAAAGTATGAAGCCTCATAAGCTCTATTGTTATACCACTGAAATCTTTGGTGCATTTCTTATACAGTAACTCTAGTGTGTCCGCTAGACAGGTATCTGCTATTAAAAGGTGGTTATTGAAGGAGGGATCCAATATGGGTCTCTTCAACCTCAAAGCTGAAATCTTATGTAGTCGTCAACGCTTCCCGGGAAGGACAGCAGTTCTCTGGTGTTGAATTGCTTTTAAAACAACAGTTGATGGATATCTGTAGTAGTAGGCAAAACACATTACCGTCCAATTAATGATATGAAATACGTTTAGTATTTTGGTTGAAACAAGAATTAGCAACTTGTGTATCTCCACTGGCTAACATGCATATAAAGAATTTGGGCAAAAAGTTAGACTCTAAGATCAA
>JAOVYW010000101.1:6173216-6194329 GCA_025775045.1 Hiodon tergisus
TATATATTGTAGAACCAGATGCAAGTTCATCCCTATTTACGTCCCCATGAAGTTGTCTATGTTGCAGTTGAGATACTGCAACATAGGCACCCTTCGTTAATCAACTTCAACCAGGAACACAACTTGTAACTGGCCACATGATCTCCATATATTCTCTCATGCTCTCTAAATACGAGATCACGCCCTCTGCAAGCTGCAAGCCGAAAAAAAATCCCTTTGCATATGAGATATAACATTTTTGTGAACAAAAACTGAAGTCTCCTGAAAAATGAGGAAGTTTTTATTTCCCATTAGGGATATTTCAGTTTTACAAATAAACTTGAGGCTTGTGTGTACCTTGCTTTTTATGTCCGCTTTGAAATGAGACAACTTCCTTGTCAGTGGAGAACTATGCATAGCCATTTCTTTTTTGCTTTTTTCAGTATATCATTTGTTTCAGCACTCAGTAACATTAATGTTCTTTGAATAAGGCTACTTCTTTTGCATATATTGTCGGAGTTGCCATACCTGTATGCCAATATTTGGAAGCTTGGTGTTTGGCATCATTCCATGACTTTTTGGGTCATTCCGCCTTCTTTGGGTACTTGCTACTTAATACTGAAACTTTTGGTCTGATATTGGAAGTTATAGTTGCGCTTAAAACAAAGGAGCAAGTTACTGGTTTCGGTTCATTGCAATGTGGCGTTTCTGCAGACAAATGACACCTATTCTCTGAATTGAGTGATCTTTGTTCCTTTTTTTCTTCTTCAACGCTTTTATACCACCGCTTCCTGTTGCCTGTTTGATTTTGGCAATTTGATTGTCTTGTCTCATGATATTACCACAAAAATCCTGATAGTTCTAGACTGGTCTGATAATTCAGCATCAACACAGCATTCCAGCAACATGCAATGATATAGCAAAGGTTAGGTCTGATCAAAATTCTTAAGCGGCCCCAGTAACTTGTTAAATATTTTACGTTTGTCTTCTCTATTCAAAATAATAAACCAAATAATAGGTTTAACATTGTTGCTAACTCTGACTACAGTGCCTTTAGGAGGTATTCACTGCCCTTAGATGTTTTAAGGATCTTGCATCATGAAATCCTGTTGCATTTACTTGGTATTTTCCTTAGATCTGCTGAACCTGAAATGTGTGATTATGATACATGTTTGTACTGTGAAAGTTGAACAGTTCGGCTCATGCAGATTTTTTCCCCTTTGTTTTGATCAGGAGTTCTTTGACCACGCAAAAAAGCTGTGGGACGATGAAGGAGTGAAGGCATGCTTCGAGCGGTCCAACGAGTACCAGCTCATCGACTGTGCACAGTAGTGAGTACCCCCTTCTTTGTTACCATACCCTGTGTCTGTGGCGTGTTGTGCTGTTCCTGATCCTGCCCACTGAATCCAAAGCTGAAGACCCTGCTTTTGTGCTGAGGGCAGCAAATTAGAGGGTTTCCTCACATTAGCTCCTTTCATTCTGGATGTGTGTGTTGACATGTAAATTAGTTTCTTCTTGACTGTGTGTGCCTGTTTATGCGTGCCAGGAAGCATTACTACTCGTGATGTCACTGAAGGTTTACGAGAGAAACTCAGAGTTTGCAGGTATTGTCTCATCTTGGATGCTATACATCAAAACCCAAAAGAGGGAGGTGATTGACCTTGTTGACTCGCTCCCGGTTCACATTTGTCCGGGGCTGAATGATTGACTTGTGCACCATTTCACCAAGAGCTTGCCATTGACCCAGAAACGGTTAATGACAGTTATTGCTTAGCTAGAGGTCCGGCTGCATAGCTCTCCTAGAAAAACCCCACTTCATCAAGTACTCGGCAGGTATTTGCATTACAAAAAAGGAGCAAAACCTAAAGTTAAACTCTTATTATATAAATGAAGTGCGTGAAACAAGACATGCGGTTCAGATTGTTTTCAAACATATCGAGACAGACAAGTTTGGTGATCAGTCAAGAAACAAGGTTTTGAAGAATAATTAAAAAATGTGTTTAAATGACACTGTGTTTAAATTAACTTTTTTACTTACAGATACTTGCATGTCTTTTCTCAATTACATGCAGTATGACTATTGTTATGCATGTTTCTATTGCTATTAAGGTGTACAGTACCTGGTATTGCTTCAATATGTCCATGTGTTAAGCTTCCTACTTTCAAAAAAACCTCCACATGCTGGATTGTTCAAGCCGTGGCTATTTTCCTGTTCACCCTTATCAGGATGCAATGGAAAGCATTCACAACGGCATACAATCTGCATTAGCCTGCAGTGGGCATTATTATTTGGCCACTGTACTGTCTCCACAGGAGTTACAATCATGAGACACACAGAGGGAGTGCAGTTTATCCTGCAGGGTTGCAGGTTATAGTGTGGATTAAGCCTAGCGAGAATTTGGTAGTTGGCAGTGTATTCTCTCTCTCCTAGGACGTTTCCTATCATCAGAGAGTATCAGAATGTGCTTTACAATATAGAACACATGTCAAGTGACAGGGAATAACAAATGTATTAGGTTGAATATCTTAAAGGCCTTAAGTGTTTGCACTTTTAGACTTATGTCTATTAGATAAGACAATTACTCACCCAGGTGATCACACCTAAATTCTATTAAACAAAACTGAAATTTTCAACCGCACGCCCCTAGTAATTATAGCAGATATTGATACACAGCATGCACGGATATTCCAGTGACCATGTCCTTAAGCTAAAGACAAATTCTTGTTTTGCTAAAGTTGCTAGTAATTAAGCTCAAAAGATATAGTGGCAATACAAATGGGATGCTCATATTCCTGGCACCCCAGCTGATTTCACCTATTTTTAGTATTCAACTATTTTAATCTCTAATGGGGAACACTGTTGACAGGAAACCAGAAACCAATGTTGATGTTTATTTAGGAGGACCAAATATGTAGCAAGTCAGACTACTGCCGTGTTGCAGAATTAGGAAGTTATCCCCTTCAATTAGTTGGTGTAACAAAAATAGGTGTGATTGGTGGTCTAGCTACACAAGCAAATTGCACTAATTATTAAATTGTATTATAGTGTAAATGGGTGGGTGAATGCTGTTATTTTTATTCAGGCCCGCTAATAAAAGGCCACGTGTAATTGGAGGCACTTAGAGCTAACACGGCAGAGTAACAGGAGATGGGCAAAAATAAAGGAAACGCAAGGGTGAACAGTCTGCACAAATGTTGTCATTTTTGGCTGTGCCTTCTTCACGTGCTGTAGATATGCTATACCTCTGACGCCTATCTCATGGATGTACTTGAAAGGCGACAAAGAAGAAAATTATATCCTCACCGCTAACAGAACTGCGTGTGGATTCTGCTTGGATTGTGAGCATCCTGTACCATAATACTGGCTTTAACAGATTAACAGAATTGTTTTAACTTGTGTGTGTGTGTGTGTTGAATATATACATTTGGAATTGCCAAATATTTTTGTGTTTTTGCCCCAATTTGGAATTGTGGCTTGTGCTAATGCATCTCTGCGCATCACAATGAATTCTGCTGCCACACACTGGTAGGACGTGAAAGTACAACTTGTCTACTCCCACCCAAGTCACCATCCAGCTGCCTGTCTCTTTTACACTCTACATGCCACACAGCCTGCAAAAGAGGTACAGCTTCGATTGGAGGAGAGACACGTTCTCAAAGGTACTGAAAACCTGCTGGCACCCCGGAAGCCGATACTCTACTGGTTTAACCCACCCACAGAACCTGGCTGGGCTCTGCCAATTGTATAGATGACAGGAGCCGGATTGGAACCATTGAACAACCATTATCAGTGGTTGTTTGTTTTTTGCACGTCATAACTAGCTGGACCCCATCTCTGGGTTCCAGTATAGACACTGAGCAGCGTCCCTGGTTACGGAAATGCCTCAGTTTAGAATTTGTGGAAATTGTTAGCAGAATAGGTGCTCCAATCAGATGTCTCTTTAGACAGGTCTTCAAATTGTTCAATAGTTTGAAAATAAAGGGATTACATTGAATTGAACTGTAGATCTTGAACATTAACATCAGTAGCAGTGACGCATCAGTGACGCTGCTCTGATAACAATGTAGTGAATCACATTTGCATCCGCTTTCCAGTCCAGTCATAGCAGTTGTCTCATAATTCTGAACAATATATGCCAGATAAGACGTATTACTTGGATGTCCTAATTAACTGACCTGGCTGTGTATGTGCTCAGTCGTAAACCTTTCATTTAAATCAGCCCAACTAATATTTTGTCTTGGTTTTTTAGTGTTTTGTTTAGATATTTCAAACTTCCCTCACCTCTTCAATAAACTGAAATTGCAGGATCAGACACAGAGTATATCTTGTCTACCTCTGTAAGGAGCTACGGGCTTGGAGTACCTCTTCTGAAAATAGTTTCAAAATGGGGCTGAAGTGCCAAAATGGAAAGGAAGAGATCTTTTTATTTTTTATTTTATCGCAGTGGTCAGCTTAGTTGACAGTTCGCTCGCATTATTGAAGACGAGTTCTCTGTTCTCCGTTCTGTTCTTACTTCTTCAGTTCTCCTTATTTTGTGTCATTAGTTGCAACACCCCAGTAATATTCCTAAAACTCTGAAGAATATCTGTCACGGATGCATTTTGCAGTGTAACGTACTTTGTTTCATCTCCTTGCACGCTGTTTCATTCCTAAAGAAAATAACATTGAGTGGCGATTTGCATCCCGATTCAGTGTAGTACTAGACCCGAATGTGCTGCTGTTGTTTTCAGATAAAAACCTTTATGTAGCTCAATGCGAATAAAGGGAGCACTGTTGCAGACGTAACATCAGTGCTCTGTCACGCTAATGTGGTTCTCAGGGGAGACCTGCAGCTCTCTAAGTTGGGACTTCGCCAAATGGATTTGACAACTGTAGGTTACTGATCTTTTGGTTTTCCTTTTCACACGCTATCCCTTTTTTTATTAGTTTGGTGTTCTTTTTTCTCCTAACCTGGTCTGAAGGAAAGAAGTGTTAAGGTGTCTGTTTTCATAAAGGACTCGTTTTCTTTTCAGACCAAGTTGTGGTAAAATCTGTCAAAGTTCAGCCGCCAATCAGGAAACCTAAAGCTAACAACCAGCGCTTAGTAAAACTGAACTCAACTGAATTCTGGGTATTCCTGAAAGAACGGGTCTTAGTGGTTGGGGATTGCTGACACCAGGAAAGAAAACGGACTAGAGTGTAAATAAGTCATACTACCGTCCTGTTCTTCAGCACAGTAATTTTTGGAGATAAAGGGCCTCTAAACATCTAGTGAAGGTGATTTTTGCCTTTGTAGTGATAACAAGTAAATGAAGACATGAATTCAGTTCGAAATATGATGTTTGGTTGAAAAAGTGCTGCCACCATAGGCCAACTCTAGGTTGGCTTACCTAGCTTCCACTCAATTGTATCACAGTAACTTCTTGTGGGAAATATTAAGTTTCCTTTACAGGCTAAATTCGTTATGGTTTAGAATTTTATTTTATTAACTTTTTTTTTTGGGGGGGGCTGATTTGGTCCCCACTACCTTCTGTGGTCGTGCAAGGTCAGATACATGTTACACTCCCTGATATCCCCTCAGTACTGTACGCGAAATGAAAAGTCGATAAAGCAGATGTGCTTCAGCAGTGATTACATTAAATCATGTGGTCTTCAAACACTACAAACAATTTACAGTAGGTCACACAAAGGTAAAGTGTCAATACTAGATTTAGGACAAGGTTTTTCCAGGGTTAATGTGCCCACAGTTGAAGCATGATAACTCACTTAATGAGGGGTAGAGGAGGCAATACAATTTCTTTTGTGGGGCCAGATTCAGCTATGGTTCTCCAATTAGAAATTCAAGTTTATCACATTTATGAATGTATGCAGTGCTCTCTGAGGCATCACTGCCCTCTGACCCTACAACTGCACATGATGGAGATGTACAGCGTTCTGCTTAGGAGTTAATGCTACTCGCACTACCTGTGAGGCTCTTATTGGCTGAACATTAACATCCATCCAGAGCATGGCTATGCCAGCACTAACCAAACCAGGCCCTCTCTTCTTCCTTACATGTTCCTCTCCTCCTTGCCAAACCAATTCCGAGCTAAGCTCTCCGAGTAGCATATCAACTTTTAAAAAATGTCTGGCGCTTAATGTTTCCATGATGCCTGTTTGCAACAACAATTTAGGGGAGCTGTCTCATGGAGCAAGGCTCTAAGGCTTGCCCTTGACTGACGACCTGGACACGGAGGACACATTTCTGCATCTTTCCTATTCCATGATGCTTTTGTGTCTCGAGGTGTTTGGGTTACAACCACTGACGTAGGCCCGTGGCTTCCCCTCATCATAGGACTTCAAAAGTCACACAGTAGACTAAGGTGGTTCCCCCAGAGGACCAGTTACTTACTATACATTGTACTTTATAGACCGATTGATAGATATCATCAGAGGAACATCAATTATAAAATTTTACTTTTTTATAAAGCTGTGGTAGTAGGAGCAATAGTATAGTGGTGAATATTAGATTAGCCCCTACATTAAACCACTAAATTTCAACTATATCGATACAATACAGGCTGTGCTTAGCTTTTTCACCTGTAACGTTTCATCCCATCTGCATGATTAAGGTCAGTTAAAGATGGAAATTGTTTTGAATTAAAAATGTTTGTTTCAATTTAAAAATGGTCGGTCCCCGTAAGGCATTATCTGGGGCATAAACCTCAGCAGTGAAACCTCAGTTACCATGCGTTGTAAATGTCAAAACTTGTGAAAACTCCTCGTGTGCGAGACCTGTGTATATAACTTAAATCCGAAGCTTATCTGCTGGGACCGATACTTCTCTCTAGCTATCCCAGAGGGGAAACTAGGATCCTATTTTTTTTTTTTTAACTCTCTGCTGTAGTATAGTTGCCCTGTATATTTGAATATTTTAGATTTCCTCATAAGCATGAAGAGAAGCCAGTTGTGTCCTTCCACCCATTACTATGCAGTTATATGATAGAATAGTTGCCAAAGTCTTGCAAATCGCTACACATCAGTTTTGGGGCTTGTATAATTTTCCGTGTCTGAAGGTAATTCTCTTGCCTTCATAATTGAAAAAATAATATTTGGTCGATAAAACCTAACAGACAAATTAAATTATTATTATTATTTTTTTAAATTTAAACAAATTTTTTAATTATTCAGATATCCATTGGGTTATAAATCGGAGAGGTCTAAAAGTCAATTTCCGTAAAAAGGAAAAGTTGAGGGGCGAAAGTGGACGGGACGCACGGCTCTGAAGTGTGACAGCCAGGAGACAGCAGTGGTGCTGCATTTTCCGTGTTCCCCTCCCCTCCCGTCCCGTCCCGTCTGCTAGGGCTCTTCCCCCTCAAGAGCTTATGTAAACTAGCTGTGGAGCCAGGGCGAGCTGGGGCTATTTTTAGCAGCGGCACCGCAGAGCAGAAGCTGGCTGTGGGGGTCACGTGTGCCGGGGACTGAATCAAAGGGAGTATCCCGGCAATGTGCTGTAAACATAAGGAAGGTCAGCGGCGAAAGTTGAGACCGCAAACGCGTTCTCGGCCTGTTCTGCGCCGCTGGGTGGATCTACGATGGTCGGCCCTTGCATGCACACAGACACACTCTCTTAACACCTGTAAGCCTGACTGACCAACACACAGCACAAACCTCGCACTCTTACATAATACTGTTTTACACTAAAATAGGCTCACACACAAACCTGCACGTCACAGATTTAGAGACAGACTCCTGTGTATCGAGATTGACAAACTCAAATGGTGGATTATATGACATATATACACTTCTGACACACACGTCTCACTCTAAATTAACTTTTGCTTTTTCTGCCGATATACCTTCCAATAAATTTAAACAAATCTACACTGTATGAAAGCCTTGCAGGGCTACTGAGGGCTCAGTTGTGAGTTAGCAGCAGTTGTAGTAGGTGTCCCTGTTAATTATGATTGTGGGACCAGGGGCCCAGAACTTGATGGGCGTGCGGGTGTAACGCGACAAGGCCTGTGTGTGCGACCCCAGTGATAAAACGCATGGTTATGAACGCATGGTGGCATGGTCGCATGTTCTATTCCTCGCCGCAAGGCTCCACTGCCTTTTTTTTTTTTTTTTTAATGGAATGTGTCTTTTTGGACAGCTCCAGTATAAATAATTGTTTCAAGTTATTCTAATGTGATAGCTGCTTTTTTTTTACTACACAATGTTGGGACTGTCCCCCACCCCCACCCACTTTGCGCGTTAGTTAGTCCCCACTTTTTGTCTTGTGGCTTTCGTCTAGGTCATGGCCGTCGTCTCCTCCTTCAGCTGCTCTGTATGTGGGGCCATGCTTTTCCTAATTTTAGCTTTTTTTCAGCCATAAGAGGAATTTTTTATAAAAAGTTGTCCTCATCATTGATGCTTGGCATTCCCCCTCTAGCCTTTTTTACTGTAACTTTTTCAGTTAAAAAAAGATTTTACTGTTATCTTGTTGAAATGTGTTTAATTTTTGTTTATGCGCAGCCACATCCATGCTTACACGCATATGTGCTTTTATATAATTCTGTAGTTTTCTATCGTTAAGTCTGGTTATTGCATATTTTCATTGAAAAGAACATTAATGGTTTATGTAACATTAATGGTATTTATGTAATTGGATCCAACGATGATAACCACTTAGAATAACAAAGAAAGCCTTTCTACAGTGTCCAGGGTTTAGCTTTGTAGCCTGATCCAGGCCCGAGGAAGGGGGGGACCATGTGTCTGGGAGCGGACTGATATGAGCGTGACCAGGCTAAGGAAGAGGAGGAGTGGTATTGACCAACTATACTCGTTTCCATGGGAACCCGCCTGCAGCGGAAAGCAGGCAGGGTCAGCAGAAAAGATCTTGCATGCGGGAGGGTGTTCACCATCTGGAGGCTGCTACTGGAATTGCAACAATCTGGATATGTAATGTTTTTAGGTATTTCTACCTTTTAGGGCTTCTTTTGACCGATAACCATTTGTGTTTTGTTTTGTTTTAATTCAGTCATAAATTAATTAATATATGTATAAAAAAATGTGTCTCCCAGAAATAACCAAGCATTTGGTTATTATGAATAATGTACTGGTCAAAGTCAGACTTTTTAATTGGATTATGAAGACTTTATTGGACTGTGACTAAAATATAAGTGAAGATCAAAAGTAAACTATTCTGAAATAAATTATTGAATGCAGGTTATTAGTCTCAGAATTTATTCAAACAGTTAACATCTATTTAATGTTCTGGTTTAGGATTGCAGTTTTACTCAAGGGAAAAAAAAAAGATGTATTTAATCTAGGGTATACCATTTGGTGCAGGGCCCTCGGTTCAGCTCGCACTGTCAACACGAATGAATAAATAGAAATTCTATGTATTTTTAAAATGTATGAATATCTCTGAACTGATACCATTATTTCTGAGGCACCACTATCCGATAACATCTCATGTTATCTTTCCTAACATACAGTGACAAATAATTCAATATTAAGGATGAAATGACTGACTTAATATAGATAACAAAATAAAGATCATGAAGTGGTCACAACAGAGCATGACCGATTTATACTACAAAAAAATGTTTTGCATAGTTTTATTGAGTGTTAAAACCATGTTACACAGAGGTAGAACCCACTGTTCCCTGTATGAGAAGCTGGCGTTTTGACTGGTTATCCCTGCACAGTGTACTCCGTCAGACAGCTGTGATGGGAGCTCAGATTCCTCAAGGGAGTCTGCCAAACGGGCATTGTAAAATATTTGTTCCTTCAGTCGCAATCCACCAGATACTCGCATTTATATGGTTTTGGTTCATGTGATCAAGCGTTAAAAACACGTCCATCTTTGGGGTTATCTTCAGAAACCTTGCCAATGTAGCTGCGGAGGAGCATTTCTTAGCTGGACAGAAATTTACGTAGTAGTCATGTGTAGTATTTCTGAATTGATTTCAAGGAGTTCGTCTGTATTGCCTTTTGGAGTTGTGGTATATTATTACGACATTAGTCGTTGAATCTCTGAAGATTAGGACCAGTTGTGTAACTTTTGAGCAAGTTGTGTGACTTTTTCTGAATCCACAGTGAAGCACAGTGGTCGATATCGCTCTCCTCATGGTGACCTCTTGAGTGCTGGTGTATAGTAGTTATTGTAACAAACAAACCAGAAGTATCGCCCATTGGACCTTTGTCTCATCAGCGGATGTTTTTTTAGGAACAATTAAATGAAATGCTTAAAATCAATTAAAAGTGCATGGAATTTGAATGTCAGCTGAATGTCAATTCATTTCCTATTATTTTTTTTTGTATTATATGGTTTAATCACAGTATGCCGTAAATCAGTTTTATAAACTGAATTTGGTAAAAGTGGTACACGTGTGGAAAATGGATGCTTAAGTGAGTAACCAGGCCATCATGCAGATCGCAGACATTCAATATATGGAAACTATTGATCAGCACTCTACCCTCTGCTAATTAAAGGAGGTTCACTATTTGTAAAAAGTCAACACAATTATCAGATGAACACATGAGTCTGAACCGAATGGCATTGATGTGCAGTGTTAAGTTAATTTTCTTGCTGACCTGTAAAGAAAAGATGTATTATTTGTTATTTGTCGCTGTTTTTATTTGACAGATGCCCTTGTCCAGGGTGACTTAGAGATCAGTGTATAGTGAAAAAGAACTTGGGGCTTGCAGTAAGTGGTAATAGAAAAAACTATTACCAAAACGGTTTGACCAAAATTGATAAAACCGCATTAATGCATCCTGTGCCGTTATAAGTTCCTATGACAAACTATTTCATTTCACACAGGCATGCAGAATGGCTGAGATCAATCTGTTTGCTTTCGCACTGGTCCCTCTGGTTCTCCATGAAAAGAGATGCAGGGTGTCTGGACGTAGGGCCAGGAGAGCTTTGTTTTGATCCTTTTGTGAAGCTTTTATCCAGCCCTCCGTGGGAGCTGCCCAATCGCCAAGTATGTTTTTGATGATGGGAAAGTGCATTCTGTTTTAGCAGGGATGGTTTCAGCACTGCATGTAAACCAGTCAGTGGAAAAGGTGGCTTCCGTTTACCTGTCCTGGTGGCTCAGTGAGACAGTAAAAGACTGTGGCCCAGAGCGTGAGGAGCGGCATCTGGAGCCGGTCCTCCTATCACCCATTAAAGGTGACTGTCAGTGTGTGTGCATGTGATGGTACTCAGCTCACATAGAGCCATATGGATGTCTCTGTGACAGATTGGCTATACTTTCCAATGTAGTGGCCACATTCCACAGAACGTCCGTTGTGTACAGATAAGGCGCTCCCTGACTCCACCCTCCTGCCCTGTGCCCCGTTGGACCAACGGTTAACTTCAGACCATTCACGTTGTCGGGTCTGATTGAGATCACTCCGCGTCCATCCCCTCCCCCCTTCTGAAATGGTCTTTCCCAATCAGGTTTCTCTCTGTGTATTTAAATTGATCTGTCTGAGAAGTATAATTCATCCTAAACTTATGCAAGGAAATTCAATGGATATGTAAATATCCGTGCTATATAAGTATATGAAATATAAACGGACTGCATTGTTGAACATGTTTCACGTGTTTGTGACTTTCTTGAATGTTACCTCCAGTTGTCCAGGATTCCCACCTGTTGCTAAAGTTGTATGCATAAGAACAATAACCTCAATGTATTGGTTAACATAGATGACATGGACTTAACACATGGATTTAGTTTTGCTGTACCCTGACTTAGCATGTGTCCCAGTCTCTCACTGATATTCTGGAACAGTTGTGAGGCAGAAGCAGCGTGGGCTTGGAGGTAACCTTCATCTCAAACTTATCGACATGATTGAACCTTGCGTCTTTTGCTGTGAACAATGTAACAGCTGTTGGGTTGTGCTCCTGTAAACTTGAGGAAACTGCAGGTGTCGCAATTTCCAGTGCTGATGACTGTCGGGGAAAGTTGGGAGACGCATATCACAATCTCGGTTTTGTTCCCCATAAGTTTATTTAAAACAATGATGCTGTAACAGGAAATTCAAGACAGACGAGTACAATTAGTATGCATAAAATAATATTGAAATTTAAAAAATAAGAAAACTATTTATAAAGATTTAGAAAAGAAACCATTACATCTAAAAGTTCATGCCAGTTTACTATGAATTTTTTTTTTTTTTTAACATCTCAAGGACTGTCAATATATTATCCAACGTATCAGTAAAACTAGTTTCCCAATTTAACATTAACATTTTGAGGACCATTACTAATGAATAATTTCATTAAAAGTTAAATGATTCCCAGACCTCTAAATTCTGTCAGTACTCGTGTATTCAAAACCAAGGTAGAATCCAAAACTTGTTTGTTTGTTTATTTATTTATTTATTGTTAAGTGCAGAGCAGTGTTGTTGAAGCTATCTCTCCCTAAATGGGGTTGGGAGCAGTGGGTTTCTGATATAGAGCTGTGTAAAGTGAGCCACCTTCCTTAATTATCATGACATCCAGAAAGTTTATCTCCTCTATCATTAACAGTAAACCGCAAATTTGAATTCCTGTGATTCTAATATTAAAGGAATTGCAGCAATCTGCGTTGTCACTTGTCCATATGAGGATGAGGCCATCACCGTACCGAAGATATAGTTATAATAGATGGTCATAGAGCAGATTGCTTTCAGGTAGGGCTGGGCGATAAAACGATAATAAGTATCGATGGAAAATCATAAATACATTCATGTTTTGAAATTTCTGATATCTTACTGAGCATTCAATGTAGCTGGTATGCTGGATCCTTTAGCTGGTATCAGTCTTAGTGTAAATGCCCTTCCCTCGTGACAAATAATTAAGTGACGGTATTAAACCATCGAAAACGAAAAAGACTCGCCACGTGGGTTTGTTAAGTAAAGTCTAAGAGCAGCGAAAGTACACAGCGCAAAGCAACCGAGGTGAACCTCAAACCTCAAACAGGTTTTCTTGCTACAGTGGAGTTGGCAACACGTTAGGCTAAATCTAATAAGATATTTATTTGTTTAGGAAAAAGGATTTTACTTAATTTTTCTCATGCATATTTTTATGTTGAAAAAAGATTTGATCATTATAATAGTTTTGAATGTTCTGCCTCAGATTTGTGAAATGATCCACTGTTTGGCAAGTGTTTGTCATGTTCTGACCATAGAGAATAGTTTAAAACCACAATTAACCATCTGGTTTCTTCAAATTTCACAAAAATCAGCCTATAAACATGAAAGAAATAATGATTTCACATTTATTGTGATAATTAACGATATCGACTGATATGAAATTTTTTATCGTGATAACATTTTTGGCCATATCGCCCAGCCCTACTTTCAGGGAACAGGACCGCAGAATTCTGGAAAGCGCCCATATACAGATTACTGTCATTAGGGGCCATACTACTGCCTGTTTTTCATACATGAATTAATTGTAGGCGAGTATAAGATGTGGTAATGCGTTCTGTACTGGGCACATTGCCTTCGGGGTGTTGGTGCACAGGGGAGGCTTTAACACCTTTTATATAGAGTAGTGGGGTTAAAATGAGGGCTCCTCTGGGTACCGCTCCAGTGGTTGTAAGGAGCAGCGGCGGTAAGGTGGAGAGTGTGACTGGGGAGACTGTGCTCTCCCCGTGTTCACACCTCTCTCTCCTTCACCGATTGAGGAAACGCACACGGCGGGCCCGTCAGCGGGACTTCCACCGTAGCTAGTGACAAACCCCCATCTTACATAATCACAGACCAAACATAGCGTTTCCGGTGCTTATCCACCCTCTGCTGGTGGAGTCCAGGCTCCATCTCCTGTAGCCACTACTAGACGTACACGGGCCACTCGTGGTTGGTCGTATCAGAACCTAAGAGGCATCTGGTGCCTTGCTTACAACTCCTAGAATAAGAAGCATGCTCGTGTTTTAAAATCTGCTCGCTGGCAGAGTCTCCGTAGGTTGGGACCACTAGCGGCCGCGTGAGTGTCTTTATTTCTGTCTAGCAACGCTTGGTATGAAACCTATCAGCTCATCTGGCCTTATGTTGTTTGGTTGATGACAGTGTGGTGGGATGAACATGTTTTGTTTTAATGTTTAAACTATGCAAAGCTATCTGCTTTAAATTCAACAATGACCCCACCTCGAGTGGTCTCAGTCGAATGCGCCAAACGGATGCAACTGACATACATACTGTCAAAATCTCGATAGCAGCTTGAAGAAGGAATTCCTGACTAAGAGACCACTCGGATGGCAGGCGCCTGCAGGTTTTGAAAGCATTTGGAAACAACATGTAGGACTACCTGAAGAAGTTTTCAATGTCAAGCTTTAAACAAAATTACACTATAGTGTTGTTTATGTGCTTCAGTTTTGATGTGCCAGTTAAAAAAATTTTTTTAAATTAGTTTTGTGTAAAACATTATTATTTTAACTTTTGTAAGAATAAGTATAAGTAAGTATATACATTTCTGCTTGTTCCTATAAAAGTTAAAATCTCGAATAAGAAACATCTGAATGAAGCGTTTATTTCTAACTGTTTTAACTGTTATGAAAACTGTATGTATTATGAATTTTTAGTGAATCGTTGTTGTACGTGTCCTTTCCTCTCCAGTTTTCTTGACAGGATTGACTCCGTAAGACAGAACGACTACACGCCAACAGATCAGGTAAGGTGTGTTACGGGCTAATAAACACACAGATGTCCTGTTGTCGTGACTCTTTCAGCTGGATATCTTTAGGATTTTTAGGATGCTCCAACATTCTTGTTGCAGAAGCAGAAATTGTACTTTAGAGCAAATGTTTGATTTCTGACCCTTATTTAAGGCTAAATGTTATTTACTCCAACTTATTTGCTGGTCTTTCCTCCAGGACTTGCTTCGATGCAGAGTTTTGACTTCAGGGATCTTTGAAACACGGTTTCAAGTAGACAAAGTGAATTTTCAGTAAGTGCATAAAAATTAATTTCCAGTCGGATGTTAATCATATATGATAAGATATTGCTCTCCCTTTATGGTTAAAGCATATATTCAAGTAGCATGCTTCATCAAATCAGCTTCGACAGTAGTATTTTCATTGTAGTCTTTAGATACCATGTGCCACTAAAACGGTGTTCCAGCAATGGCAGAGTTGATCCTGTGGACCAATATTACTGGATTCTGTATACTCTTATTTTTTCACAATATAAACTTAGTTTTAAGTTTAAGTATTAAAAAGGGGCAGGAAACTACAATGAGCCTCATAAATCCACCTACGATTTATACTCCTATGCAATTAGTCAGTGAGATTAAACTGTCTCTTGTTTCATTGAGCAATTTATGTTAAGAGTTGTATCATGTGAAAGACTAAACAAAAACTCTGTTGCTCCAAATGTACTGCTTCCAGATGTAAGCAGTAGGCTGTAATTAGTTGCTGTGTCCACTGGGGGTGATTCATATGCATATTCGGTCTGCAGCAGTCTAAAAATGTGAAAAAACCTATTTTCATAATTAAACTTTTTAAGCATACTGCAGTATTGTTCTAGATACATCTACTAGACATTTAATTTGATGAATGGTTCTCTGTGTGGTCTGTGAAGGGATTACTGAAAA
Organism: Hiodon tergisus; assembly: GCA_025775045.1. Taxonomy (NCBI): domain Eukaryota; kingdom Metazoa; phylum Chordata; class Actinopteri; order Hiodontiformes; family Hiodontidae; genus Hiodon; species Hiodon tergisus. The sequence continues at coordinate 6,188,708 of JAOVYW010000101.1, forward strand.
TATATTTTTAAAATTTTCTATTGAAAATATTAATGAAGATGCATGATATTGTCATACTATATTTATTAATACCCTGTTAGTAAGCTACATTTTTTAGTGGTTATTGTTTTTGTTAACAGTAATAAACAATAATAAATAGTCACTCCTTCCCTTATTAGGCTGTCATTGTTGTCATGTCTGAAACAAGGCCTGAGTTAATATTGTACAGTTACGGATAGCAATTTTTTTGTCTATTTCCAGAAATATTCATTGTTTTTGAGTTTAACTACCAATATTAAAGTGAGTAAATGAGGGAAATTAATTAATGCATGAGACCTATGAGTTTAATAGACTTACAGAGCAAGAAAAGATTCTCTGTCTCCCTCCATAGTATGTTTGATGTTGGTGGCCAGCGAGATGAAAGGAGAAAATGGATACAGTGCTTTAACGGTCAGTTGGGTTTTTAACGCTTTTACATCGAATTTCGTTCTCTGAGAATGTTCATGTGCTTCACACAGCTAGGAAACTTAGTTTTCTTCTTCTTTTTTTTAATGAACCGATCTGATCACCAAAAAAAAACCTCTGTATAGACTGACTTTACTTGCATGAATGGACAGAAGTTTACATTTCATTTCATATTGGCAAGGTATAGTTTTGGCAAGCTGTTTAGGACATCTACTTTGTGCATGACAAGAGTAATTTTTCACTTTGTTTCACTTTTAATTTACTATATCACAATTCCTGCGAGTCAGAAGTTTAAATACACTAAGTTAACTATGCCTTTAAGTAGCTTGTATAATTCCAGAAAATGATCTCAAGCCTTTAGGCAATTAGCCAATTAGCTTCTGATAGGCTAATTTGAGTCAGTTGGAGGTGTACCTGTGGATGTATTTTTAAGGCCTACCTTCAAACTCAGTGCCTCTTTGCTTGACTTCATGGGAAAACCTAAAGAAATCAGCCAAAAATTGTGGACCTCCACAATTCTGATTCATCCTTGGGAGCAATTTCCAAACGGCCGAAGGTGCCATGTTTATCTGTACAAACAATAGTACACAAGTATAAACACCATTGGATTACGTAGCCACCATGGCGTTCAGGAAGGAGACATTCTGTCTCCTAGAGATGCACGTAGTTTGGTGCGAAAAGTACAAATCAATCCCAGAGCAACAGCAAAGGACCTTGTGAAGATGCTGAAGGAAACAGGTAGACCTGTATATACACTATATGGACAAAAGTATTGAGACACCTATACATTACACCTACAGGAGCTTTATTGACATCCTATTCTTATTTCATAGGCATTAATGTCGAGTTGTTATTCTTTACATCACTCCATCCGATGCTTGGTATTGTGCTTGGTGATGTAAGGCTTGCATACAGCTGCTCAACCATGGAAATCCATGCCATGAAGCTCCCGGCGCACAGTTTTTTTGCTGATGTTAATGCCAGAGGAGGTTTGGAACTCTGCAGTTATTGAGTCAGCAGAGCGTTAGTGACTTTTACACACTATGCGCCTCAGCACTCGGCGACCCCGCTCTGTAACTTTACGTGGTCTGCCACTTCGTGGCCGAGTTGCTGTGGTTCCTAAACACTTCCACTTTGTAATAATACCACTTACAGTTGATCGTGGAATATCTAGGAGGGATGAAATTTTATGAACTGACTTGCAACAGTGGCATCCTATTACAGTACCATGCTCAAATTCAGTGAGCTCTTTAAAATGACCCATTCTTTCACAAATGTTTGTAAAGGCAGACTGCATGGCTAGGTGCTTGATTTTTATACACCTGTGGCAATGGGACTGAATGAAACACCTGAATTCAATGATTAAGGGGTGTGGCCCAATACTTTTGTCCATATAGTGTATATCCACAGAAAACAAGTCCTATATCGACATAACCTGAAAGGCTGCTCAGCAAGGAAGAAGCCACGGCTCAAAAACCGTCATAAAAAAGCCAGACTATAGTTTGCAAGTGCACATGGGGACAAAGATCTTACTTTTTGAAGAAAGGTCCCAAACAAAAATTGAACTGTTTGGCCATAATGACCATCCTTATGTTTGGAGGAAAAAGGGTGAGGCTTGCAAACTGAAGAATACCATCCCAACCGTGAAGCATGGGGGTGGCAGCATCATGTTGTGGGGGTGCTTTGCTGCTGGAGGGACTGGTGCACTTCACAAAATAGATGGCATAATGAGGAAGGGAAAATTATGTGGATATATTGAAGCAACATCAGCCAGGAAGTTGAAGCTTGGTCGCAAATGGACGATATTTCCAAGTATACCTCCAAAGTTGTGGCAAAATGGCTTAAGGACAACAAAGTCAAGGTATTGGAGTGGCCATCACCAAGCCCTGACCTCAGTCCGATAGAAAATGTGTGGAACTGAAAAGGCATGTTCAAGGAGGCCTACAAACCTGACTCAGTTACACCAGTTCTGTCTGGAGGAATGGGCCAAAATTCCAGCAACTTATTATGAGAAGCTTGTGGAAGGCTACCCAAAACATTTTACCCAAGTTAAACTATTGAAAGGCAATGCTACCAAATACTAACAAAGTGTATGTGAACTTCTGACCCACCGGTAATGTGGATGAAAGAAATAAAGTCTGGAATAAATGATCTAGTATTATTCTGACATTTCACATTCTTAAAATAAAGTAGTGATCCTAACTGACCTAAGACAGGGAATGTTTTCTACGATTAAATGTCAGGAATTGTGAAAAACTTAGTTTAAATGTATCTGGCTAAGGTGTATGTAAACTTCTGACTTCAACTGTAGATGCAATAATGAGGAACGTTTCATCTCATTGCAGACGTCACTGCTATTATCTTTGTGGTAGCAAGCAGCAGCTACAACATGGTAATAAGGGAAGACAACAACACAAACAGACTACGGGAAGCGCTGGACCTTTTCCGAAGTATCTGGAATAACAGGTATTTCTTTATCCTAGCATTGGATTCTGTAGCTTTCCAACACCGGGCATATTATTTGGACCTCACCTGGTGATTTCTAGTGCATTGTCAAAAATTGTTTTGAATTTTGACTGCGTGAATCTACTATAGTTTAAATGAGTAAAAAATATATTTTCCACAACTAGCTTGGTTAAAATATTTCATAGGTGTTTTTTAGATAACTTAGTAGTAGCCAAACATGTGAGATTGACTGCTCGACCCAGTCCATGGAGTGACATCTCAGATCGTGCTCTGGCCATCTTGGCCCACTGTCACTGCCGTTATAAGAGAGCGCTGTATTCTCTGTAAAGTATTAACGTCCATTGCCTTCACTTGCCATGGAAAAGTCAACATCTCCGACAGGAGATTTTTGTCTCTTTGGTTAAACAAACACGTGTCAAAATGTGACTCTGCATTCTCCAGGTGGTTACGGACCATTTCGGTCATCTTGTTCCTGAACAAACAGGACATGCTGGCAGAGAAGGTATTAGCAGGAAAATCCAAAATTGAAGATTACTTCCCTGAGTATGCGCGCTACACCATACCAAATGAAGGTACGTGCTTAATCTGGGGAAACATGTCATTGACCCTAGTGTAATAATCCTAGTCTATTACAATCAAATTTAATTCACAATCCTGCCTTCAACAGAGGGTTAAATGCTGTTATTTAGTACACACTTTTGGGGAGACGGATGGGGGGGGTTTGGGCTCAAAGTCACCTTAAAATATGCACCATCTTCCCTCTTCTGCACTGTAATTTGGTCTCTTGAAAAACAACTTTATTATTTTCTAGCTTGATTCTGTGGGAACTTTTAGTTTAGTTTCCTGGAAACTTTCTGCGTTTTGTAGGACAAGGACGCATTTCTGATTATTTAAAAGAAAATAAGTTATATTAAGAACATCACTTGAGTTTGTTTTAGTTTTGTTCCTTCTTGTCAACAGCAACTCCTGAGCCTGGCGAAGACCCAAGAGTGACTAGGGCCAAGTTTTTCATCCGAGATGAATTCCTTGTAAGTCGTGTTCGTTTTTTATTGTAATTGTTTTGCAAAATCTGTTACATCAGTGTTTAAAATTGTTTAGATCATTATCAGTAGTGATTTAATCATGCCTATCTTGCGCCCTATGATTGCAGTTTTGAATACTGATCATCTTACTTCCATGAGCTAACAGCCGTCCAGGGATGGGGAGAGAGTTAGTTCATAGGAGGTTCTCCTGGTTCCTTGCTAAATAGCGACCCCTGCAGCCTCCCAGTTAGTCAGGATGTACATTTATTCCCAATTGTCAGAAAATCTTGTGTACCGGCTTTGTAGCCTGCGGTGTGTTAAATGACTTGCATCTGTAAGGAGGGAAGGTAGAGGTTTCCATGCTACTTTGTTGTGTCTGTGTGACGCTGAAGTACAATGGCACAATTCCAAACTGAGTGGGGGGGGGGGGGGTCAGAGATATAATTGGCAGTTAAAAAATGAAAAAAGGGCTCACTTCTCTAATTTGTGAAATCTGCAATGTGTTCTAGATTTCACAACTCTGCTCTGTGCTTTTTTCTAAGTGCTTGTTGCTTTATATTCAATTGAATGGCTCTCTAGTATTATCCTGCATGTGACGTTTCTCCATCCTCTGCGCCGTGCCACACTCTGAGACATCTTCTCCCATCCTGCAGCGGATCAGCACCGCCAGCGGCGACGGCCGACACTACTGCTACCCCCACTTCACCTGCGCCGTGGACACGGAGAACATCCGCCGGGTGTTCGACGACTGCCGGGACATCATCCAGAGGATGCATCTGCGCCAGTACGAGCTCTTGTGATGGAGAGCGAGGCTCGCGCTTCTAACGAACCGACGCTCCCCTCCCGAAGCCAGTGGACAATGAGTACTACTGAAGTGTGTCAAAATCGTCATTATGTCCTTTTATTTTTCCATTCATGCCATTCTCCGCCCCGTTTTACTCTCTAGCTAAGGAGACCACGGGGAACAACGTTTTGCGTGCACTTCATTCTTCATTCACGATGCCTTGTTTTTGTGTCATTCCACTGAGCCTACGGCTACCTCTTTTTCCATTTGTCGGTTCTTTTGGTTTTGCCATTTCCATTGTCGTTGGACCTGGACCAGCTGACTTTTCCAGCAGGAGGGGTGCATTGAAGGCGCGCCCCATAAGGCCCCCGTGTGGGCCAGCACTTGTCAATGTGTCAGCCTCTGAGCCGGCACCAACCTTGTGACCTACCCCTGCGCGGGTTCTCTCTGCATCCCTTTTTTTTTTTTTTTTCTCCTTCCTAAACACAGAAGAGTACTTGAGGGGGGTGGGTGGTAAAGAGGAAAGAGAGAAAAGAGAGGAGAAAGATAAAATGCACTTTGCATCAGGTTACTTAATACCGCCGAGGACGTGTACACATGATGTAGCACCACGATATTTATTACTCTTGTCACGATTTTTAGCGTTCTGGGTTGCAGGTCGACTGAGAAGTTCCTGACCTCCTCTTTTAGGCCGTCTCAAGGCACAGAAGCGTGGAAGGGGGGAGAGACGAGGTGTGGGCGGGACCAGGGGGAATAAGCAGGAGTCTGAATCTCTGTGCACCTCAGGCCTTAGAGCAGCCGCTGCTTTCTGAAACTACCACACTCACTCACTGTCTACAGATGATCCTTTTAGCTTAGATCTTCTTGGACAATAATCCTATATATAAATAAATTTTTATTTTATAT
>JAOVYW010000101.1:6194429-6231319 GCA_025775045.1 Hiodon tergisus
AATTTAACACCTCTCTCTCTCTCTCTCTCTCTCTCTCTCTCTCTCTCTCTCTCTCTCTCTCTCTCTCTCTCTCTCTCTGTCTATCTCCCCCTTCCTCTGTTGGATCAGTGCTGCAGAGGATTTCCTCTTTTTTTCTGGTCACGTGACTGTAAAAGGGTGTGGTCTTATGCGTTCCAGGCTATCCTTTGAGAGAGACAGTATTGAGGAAAAGAATCGTGCACTTACTTATGAGCACAAATACTAATCGCAATTGTGAAGGTGCAGGGTGAATTCAGTGTCAGGCTCTTTCTTGTGTTGTTTCATTATACTGTCTGACCTTGGAAGAATGAGTATTGTGATTTACAATGTTTTGCCTCTCTGTGAGCATGTCATGTAGTATGAAAAGGAAACAAAACTGCCTCCTTTATAGTTTTTGTGGGGTTATTTGGTGCATCATAAACAGCAATTAGATACGATTTATTTAACCTTAGCTGCTGGGGTAGTTTCCTTCAGTCTCTTGGAGTAATTGAAAATACAGGCAGGCATTGCTGTGCCTTTAAGTGTGTGTATGTAAAGATATATGCTAAGATTAGACCACAGCAGAGGACACATGTAATCTTGTATCTTAGAAATGCCAAATGGCATGAAGCAAGTTCCCGATATTGTGGGTGTGTGGCGTTTGGTGCAATGCTGGGCCCTGTGGCAGGGCGGCGAGCCGAGAGAGGCTCTGCATTCCCCTACTTTAGTATGCAGGGCAGGTGTGGCTGCAGAGCTGTAGATTCACGTGTTGCCATTTCAGTTTGCCATCTCTCTCTCACTCCCAGCCTTCATTCCCTTTCCCTGCTATTTCTTCTCCTTCACCTTTTACCTTTCTTTTCGGTTTTGTTTGTTTCAGCCCAAATTCTAGCTTTCTGTCTGCTCTGTTTTGATGGTTTTTTCCCCTCTCATTCTGCTTGTGTTTGTCATCTGTTTTCCTTCTAGCCTTCTGTTCGCTTTTCCCTCCCCCTCGAATCAGATCACATCCCCTGACTGGTGATGAATGAAGAGCAGGGAGGAGGGTCTGAGCTCAGTGGGCTTTATGCTCTGCTAGTTTTGATCCAATAGATATTGATCAGAACTCCAGAGAGCTTTCAGCTTGCGCTTGCAGATGCACCGCCTACAGAGGCTTTAAGAAAAAAAAATCTAATCTATGCTACACGCTCAGTCCATTATTGGCTAACTGTTGCTACCCATATGAAATGAAAGCTTTTCACCAGTTGATTGTTTGCTTCCCTTTTATAGGCTTTTTAGTTGTTAACAGGAACCTGCCGGTATATATGTCCTTTCTGCCGGAATATTTTCTGCGGGCCCCAGCTTTTCCTTATTTGAACTTCCAATAGTAGATTATAGAACTTTGCTGGCTGCACCCTCGAGCGGCCTGCCATTAATTAATGAGTCAATACGTCAGACCATGCAGAGCCTAGATGTTTGTTTTTGCACATGTAGTGAACCTTGTTAGCCACAACCAGCATCATCATCAGTTCACCCTCTGGACTGTAGGGAGAGGATTTCCACTCTGGCCTGCTGCTCGGGGGGTGGGGGGGGGAATAAAGAGCTATTCATCCTAACATTTTCTATATAGCAAAACAGCCTCCTGGTTTTATAAAGCTAGTTTCTGACCTAGTGCAGTTACCATTTCCTTTGGAATTCGCTCTGGGTTTCCAGGACATGTAATCTATCCAAGGAACCCCCTCACTCTGTTTAATCAGCCAAGCAGTCGGGGAAAACGGGTCCCGTGTTCGTGACGTACCACTGGAGACGAGCCTGCCGCACAGTCACATAGTCATCTTGCCCAGGGCTTGTGACCGGATGACGCGAGGAGGGGAACAGATGGGATTCCTCTCTTCCATCTGCTGCAGGTTTCATGCTCCAACGCTTTAATCTTGGACTGGGCCCCGCCCTCTGATGCGCTGGTACCGATCCGCTAACGCAGTGGGAGATTCCTCTTACCTGGGGTCGGAACAGACCACCTTAGTTTCAGGACTGTCATGTGATCCAGGTCCAAGTTCTTACCAGTGTGCTTGTGTCATGTGTACTTTGCCGTACCTCATCTAAAGGTTAGATTTGTACCCGATTAAAGGGAGCTCTTACTTGAGTGTAGCTGCTGCCTGCCCAACTTTACAGCACTAGCCAGTACTCAAGGCTAGTGCTGGAAATTCTCATCTGCATTTTGACAGCCACAATCCTTTTATGGTTACTACTGTTTTGCATTGTTCTGTTGCACTTGTATGCGTGTATAGAGAAAATGCGATCAGGGTTGTTGAGTTCCAACAAATGCCAGCACGTTTAAGACCCATGTGAGAACCTCTACCTCCAGTCTACCAACATTTAGACTTTGTACCAAAAGCTACATCAGGCTACAATAGTGCTCCCAGAATGCTATGCTTCACGGGATGACTTCAGAATTTGAATGCAATGATTGGTACACAGTTGACATTTTGATAACTGCAAACACAGAAAAGCTCCTTGTTAAATTTCCTTCCAAAGTATGCTTAGAAACATTGTGCTGTGCTGAATGAGCGGCATTTTTGCTATTCCTATTTATGTAGAAACTTAACTGTAATCTTCAATTTGTTAAACAATTTATAAGGTTATTATTACAATTTTGTTTTGGAGAACAAAATATTCTTTGTCTTGTATTGCTCTACCCATTTTTGAACTGCGGCACTTTCTGAAATGTGTGGATAAACAAACTTTCAAATGTTATATTGTTTTTTTGGAAGGTTGTCCATAGTTTAATTCCATGTTGATTTATTTTTGTACCGTGACTATAAAAGCATATGAATGTATTGATCCTTTTGTATATTCCATGTTGTTAAAGCCACTACATTTCCTATTTGAATTATGATCAATTTATCCTCAAATATTAAAGACGGATAGATATATTTTGTCACATGTTTTAGGAGCCCCTGTCAATTTTGGATCTTTATTGGCAGACCAATGACAACAGGCATCCAATGACATTTTCAAAAATCAATTTAATATGTTGGGAAATACTGTCTGGATGCTTGTGTGGCATTTTTCCCGATCTGACATTTACACTCTGTTGCATTAGGCTAATGTACATGTTACGCAGAGTTGCGGCTTTTCTCCAGCGTCCAGACATAGGCAGGCAGCACTCTTCAGTGGTGGCTAAGGAAATATGATCAGAGGGTTGCAGGTGAAAATCCCTGGAGATGCACTGAAGCTGAACGTTGTAACTCACTTAACCTAGGGTAAAGTATAGAGGTTTAAAACAGAAACGCATATTGCACACAAGCTGGCAAATAACATGGAGCAATGGAGAAATGTAAAATGTAAATTTTAGAATAGTCGTTATGAATAGTATATAATCATGCATAATGATTTCTACATGAACTGCATATCCAAACCCGCCGCTTCCCAGTGTGTGCCTAGAAACAGGGCTTGAACCCTTGGCCCTAAAACCTTGTTGCTTACCCACTGTTGTGCCTACTGCCATGACCAAACTTCACTCTTGAACACACTCAGATCTGTATCAAAAGCAGAACAAGGAAGAAGTATTGTCATTGCCTATGATTATTTGGAAGCAATTCACTTCTATTTTTTCCAGGTACACCATCACGCTGCTGATAACTGACTGATGTTTTCTACTATTTGCTTGTTAGCTAACTTATTTAGCAGAATGCTAAGGTAATTGACTGTTGTTATGTGTGTAGTTTCTGGTGGTGAGCACATCAACTACTGCTGGTATATTGTTATATATTATCCCCGCATACTCTTAACCCCAGGGTTAAGTCTTACTCTGGAAAACAATTGTAACTTTAAAGCTAGCCGACATTAGATTTTGCAAATGAAAAACTACGTGTAGTGATATCGTCACCCGTGATCTCACTTGGCCCACCAGTTTTAGCCCATAAAGCATGTTGGGGCTTCCTAAGCCCAAAAAAAGGTGGGTTTAAGCTCGCTTTAAGCCTACCTCTAGCCCCGAAAAATTGTGGGAAACACAATTGGCCCAGGTGCACACTGAGAAGAACACAACAATGGAAATGCCCCCTGGTTCTTGGCTGTTTTTTGTTGAATGTTGTAAGGTGTGGCATTTTAGGGTGTCATTGTGACTAATGGCTGGAGAAGACCAGGGATGTGAATTGAGTCGTGATGTTCCCTGAGAAGCTACAACCAGCATATCCACTTTTAGCCTTGAGACATGGCCAGCTGCTGCTTCAGTTGGCGTCTGCCGACCCTCTGACTTTACATACAAATATGTCATTTGACACTTGTTTGCTTAAATACAGTTTAGAACCCTGCCGAACTAAAGAATGTACTCGGGACCACTTTCAGAAGAGCTTTGGACAGACTTTTATTAAAATAAAAATGGAATTTGAAATGGAATTATACCAATTGTAGGTTATAGGTTAGATTGTCTTCTCCTGGTGGCCTTATTTGTCCTGTTTGAAGGCTTTTGGTTGTTGCATCACGAACATTCATTTCCTCTATTATCAAATCAGGTCAAAGCAAAAAACATCAAATTCTACAATTCTGATATTAGTTGTAATATTCATGGGTTAAAACCCAGAAGTAGATAAGTTATAAAATATGTCACAGAAGAATATTAAATGTATTTTTAAATTTTTAAATTTTCCTATTTAACTGCTAGTTTACAGTCTTTACATAGGCTATAGCTTTTATTGTTGCCTTTTTTTTTTTTTTACAAAATGTAATATTAAGATTATATTATATTAAGTTACCTTGCTTATAAAATTAAAGTATTTCCACATGTTTGGTTTATTTTTATTAGTTGCATATTAAATAGTTTACACTCTGGATTTATATGACCAAAGGGATAGACTACATTTGTATTGTTTCTTATGGTAATGATGATTTGTTAGCCACTAAAAACAATAGAAGGATGCAGTAGAGGTTTTGAAGTTTAACCAAAGTGCATTATCACACTCTGACTATAGCTTTCTGTTCCAAATAAAATATTTATTTCAGTCTTGCCATCTAAGAGAAGGTCATAGCAAAACCAAGACTCTGATTTCATAGATGGAATGCTGAAATATACCCCTCAATTTGTTTTTTCAACTGTAGACTGTCTGTAAAATGTTGTATTGTTTTTCTTTTTGCTTTTTTGCAGTGGCTGGAAACTCACGAGTCTGACCTCCCTGACGATGTCTACCATTCAGTGCTAGAGTTCTCTGCTGCTCTGGTAATATGTACCGTCTAGTCAGTCCTGTTTTTGGGTAAATCAATTTCAGCTCCCATACTAAGAAACAAGGATAATAATAATAATAATAAAGAAAATTAAAATAAAAGATTCTAAGAATTACTGTTTGGGAGCAGTTTGGAAGACCTTAAATCTACAGCTGGTGACGTTCGTAAAAGACTACTTTACACCGGAAGCTTCTCTGGTGTCCAATTTTGTCGACGTTACCACTTTTATTACCTAGCTGTTAAATATTATAGTGCATTTTATATAAGCACTAAGGATCACATCTGACGGGCAAAACCTCTAAGATGGCTAACAACACTGCCGACCACCCACCGGGTAACTCCGTTGCTGAGGGCAACCAGGAAGGGGAGTTTGGCTGCACGGTAACAGACCTGCGTGACCTGATGGAGCTGAGGAGTGGCGAGGCCGTGACGAAGATTGGAAACATTTACGGCGATGTGCAGGGCCTATGCCGCAGGCTGAAAACCTCACCCATCGAGGGTAAGGGACCAGCCAAAGCCAATTTTATAATGAAAATTGCTTATCCAGCGCTGACTGTGACAGGCCTTTGGGGAAAACTGAAAGTCTTTGAGATACTATTGGTGCAGAATTAACTAATTGATAAGTAAAAGTCTGAGGAAGACTTGAACTTATTATGGAATTGTAAGGCTACAATCGTACAGCAAGTATCAAAGTAGCTTTGATTAAACAAATGTCTCCATCTTTTTTTTCAACCAGATGGGGAAAATATCAAGTGTTCAATTTAAGTATCCTTGAGGATGGCATCTATAACTTATGTGTTTTTCAAAAACACATTTTGCAAAACAAAGGTAATTGGTCCGAAGGCCTACAGTCAGGCCTTAAGTTAATATCCTGGTTGAGCGTTCAACTGTAGGACCAAATTCAGTAGTTTGACCCAATAATTAGATAAAGATGCTCAAAGTTTTCTACTTTCAGGATATGAATTGCTTATGTGTGGAACTTTTTGTCTTGATAACTTATATATTATATGTCTATACAGTAACTGAACCCTTGAAATAATAATAAAGTATAAACACAAAGTAGTATATAAGGTCATAAGGGGGCGGACCAGCACTTAAACCCCAAGTTGCTCCAGGGGCTCTGCATCATGGTAGCCAGGTCGTTCTTGAAAATGAGAAATGGTTATCTGTGTGCTTGGATAAATAAAAGGATATTATTATTGCCGTTATTATTATTATAACGTTATATAATTAAAGCCTATAACTTTAGATTTTTTTCTTCTTTAAGAAACACCCTAGGTGTCCAGGTGGCATTGCCATATCACAGACCACACCACTGGCCAACTGAATGCCTGATAGTTCTCCGAAAACACTGGTGTTCAAATGCTATACGTGTTCCTCCATGCTTAGAGAGGCTAACTTTACGTCTGGCCCTTCTAATTCTCGCCAGCCCTGGAATTAGTTTCCTGTCATTTTCTAATGACCTCCTAGATCACTGAATAGCTCCATTTGGTTATCAAGGGACAGCTATACCCACAAAATAAATTACAAATTTAAATGATGGCAGCATAATTATGTTTTATCCCTTTTGCCCTTAAATCGAGGGGTAGGTGGGAAAAAGAGCAATATCGAAGAGCGATTAAACAACCCATGAATAAGTAAAAGAGAACATTATTAATTCTAAGGCAAGACATGCTAATGTGATTCAAAAGTGGCATCTCCTGCCCTTGTATTCTAACAAATAGCTATAGTGAATTTAGGAATTATTTTGGTGCCAGTCATAACATGTTGGTCACCTGCCTGGATTTCCTAGCCATTCTGTATGCAAGAATCTGCCCTTGTAAAAATGTCTAATTGGTTTTGTTTTTCAAAGGCACTTCAGCACTGGTTAGCAGTGGCATTCTTCACTGAACATTCCCAGTCTGTGTATGTCACATAATTCAAAACAGTCTCATTGTTCCAGGTTCAACCGGACACCCTAAAGACAATTTGCATTTGAAATTTTTTGCAGGAATCATAGAGGAATCTCTAAGGGCTACTTTAACCTTATATTACATTTAAATGTATAGCATGCTTTGGGCTATCGATCCCATACTCGTCTCCCACCCTAGCATAAACAGGACTATCAGCTTCTTTATCCTGGGCTAGGAGGACTCGTGATTACTATTGAGATTTCTGTTTGTTGAATGGCCACTTGATCCAGTGGAATTGAACGTTTTTTTGGATGGTTATTTATCATTATGACTTTTTCAGTTTTTTTTGTGACAAATCTGTACTCTTTCGTCCATGTTTTATGGCCTTACCCAGACGAAGAAATTCAACAGGTTCGCTTCAGTAGTTTTAGCCATTGAATGCTCTATTGAATTGGTACTTTTTGCCCTGTGGCACTTTTTCACACAAGCAGAGTGGCTGTGGTGTGGGTGCCGCGCAGACTCCTCAGGGACAAGCATATATCCAAACCAGGTCTTGGGCCGTCAACTCTGGCCGGTGGAGTTTTCCTTAGCCTGGAGGGGGGAAATATAATAGAAGGGTGCGACTGGTTATTCATTTGCTGGGTTTTATGTGGTGCATACTCCTAGAGCTGACTATTCCAGTCCAAGAAGCCTGTTTATAAATGTATCAGGCCGTTATCTTGCTGTAACATTGTATAGATTAGCTTTTAACGCGTTTGGCCCTTTGGTGTGTCTCTCATTTGCAAACTCTACCAGCAGCTTGCTCCGACTTCACACCTGCGGAGAACGAGTGCTCTCTTTTTGGTGCATGTGATGGCAGAGGTTTAGCAGACCAGCAGCGCAGGGAGTACAACAGCAGTGAGTTCTCACTCTCGTCATGATGGTGGGAACAGTGAGGGTTCCCTGGACTCCTTCCAGTAATGACCAGGGCCAGTCAGAAAGGGAACATTACCGTGACGTATGTTCTTACTGCTACTGTGTTGTATGTATTGACTAGTATGAGTTACATCTACAAACCTGTATGTGCTAGAGCAGCTTTATAAAATGTTGGATGTTAATCGTTGTTAAGTATTAAAAAATTCCATTATTGCCGATCCCAAACAATAATAAAAATGTAAAAACATTGACTTGAATTAACCTTGATGTTAGGGGCTGCACCTTATTGGTTAATTCCTCTTTCCTGAGATTCTTTTCCGCCAGGTACATTTTAAGTTCAGTAAATCGTGGTAAAACTGGTATCTGGTCAGTCATGATATGTAACTATATGGCATGATCAGAATCAGTGCATGCATGATGGTTAATTCAATGTTTTATTAACAGAAAATTAGCATTGTTGTAATTAAGGCTAGTGTTTTTTTCCCCTTTCATATCTGGTGAGTTGCACAGCTGTTTGGTAAATGAGTGTGCATGTCTGTATTGGACAGATTATTAAGAAGTACTTAATCGGTCCTGTTAAGACCATTGATACAAATGTCTTCATGTGCTTGGCATTAAAACGGCTTTATTTATTTGTATTTGTTTGAATAAATACCGTTTGACATATTTAAGGTCAGATTTATGAGAGCATGTAAAAAAAAAAAAAGGTAACAAAATAATTTATTTGTTGTAATGTAATTTTATTCTCACAAAATGAGTCCTGTCTGACTGAGTGTCTTATATGAACAGACAGACGTGCTCCGCATGGCAGGAACTTATTCCAGCCTGTCAGTTGTATCTGAGTTCTGAGACATGGAGGAAAAGGCATGTTTAGGCCATTTACTAACAGAGAATGAGTTGAAACAAGTAATAAAATGGGGGATATTGCCCAATGCATGGCCTAATGTGAGTAGTGAACAAGATATTTTAGGACGGGCTATTGGACTGCGTCTCCGAACAGAAAACAGTTTCTCCGCTGAGCAGGTATCCGGTAGCTGCAAGCACATGAGGGGGACACTAGGGCAGGGGAGCCGCACGGGGCTACGTGACTTGGCACAGATTGCAGAGTGGGTAACAGAAAGACAGCACCATCAATGTCTGTCTCTCAAAGATTTCTTTGTTTCATCGTAGAGAGCACGTCCATGGACTCCTAGCAGTGGGTAAAACCCATGAACGGCGTTGCATGAAAGCCCAGGAAACGCCCTGTGATCAAATACACGAGAATGCATCTTTCTTTTTCTGTGATAGAAATGCTTTTGGTATAGAAAGCTTTGGTATCGAATAGGATGACGCATATTAGGACGTCAGTTGATAGTGTGGCTGAAGCCCAGTAATGTGGGAGAGATCTGAAGATTTATGCAGCCTATGTGGGCTCCAGTGGCCCGGCTTAATCGACTAGATGGAGAATGTATAGGAAGAATGTAGAGGACGCTTTAATCAGATTGTGACAAAACAAGCAACAGGTGACTGAGTAGGAGCTACACCCAGGCTGGGTCGTTCAGTGGAATAGCTGTTGGATATCTGAATATTTAACAGATGGTAAAAATAGAATGGAGCAGAAAGTATGCTTTATTCTTTACATTTTAAAGTCTATATTAATCTATCGATCTGTCACAAATGCTGTTTTAATGGGTAATGGAGTTGACTGTAAGAGACCCAGAATTTCAGGTTAGGCACCAGCTCATATCGACATGGGTTACCATTGCATTAATTCTCACAAATACGTTAAACCAATATAGACTTCCAAGTCATCTGAGCAGTATATCTTACCAGGGAAACTGAAACAACTGCTAAATACCTGTTGCATTCTCGGCTGGTGATAGGAATGTAGCAACAATCTTTTTTCCATGCTGTAATTCAGTGTTGAGCAAGTTAAGCATGCCGGCCCAGGGGTGTGTATTGCTAGTTTTGTAGTGAGCAGCGAAGTTTGGACGGAGGGCTAAGGGGGAAGCACAGGGCTAAAGTTCATCATTGTGAGGCAGGCTAACCAGCTGGCCAAATGAGCTGTGGAGGCATGGCCTCTCCCTAGCAAAGGCCCTGCACTCGTGTCGCCCATGTGTCTCAGCAGCCATGGACCTCTGTGTAAGAAAGGGGAGGGGAGGGAGGTGGAATGGAGCATGATGGGAAAGATGGCTCCTCCAGTTTGTGGGCGTGTGTCCCTTTTAAGGTGGAACCATGGCTTTTCACAGTCTCCCCGGTGAACGAGGTGGTCTGTCTCCTGGCCTTTTGTGAAGTGTCTGAAGTAGCAGTGTCTTTTACGCCTCTGTGCTGAAATGGCTGCAGGAGAGAAATCCAGAAGGCCCTGATCTACCGGTCCTCCGCACCATTTGCTCCACTCTTCACTACAAATGAGAACAAAGAATGTCTAAAGAACTGCAAGTGCAGTCTGATGTTTTTAAGTTTCTGATTTTTTTTTACATTTTTGATATATTTTTCCAAGTCGTTTTCACTGCGGGAAGTACCATATTGAAGCCTGTTGTGTTTGGCTGCCTTCCCAGTTTTTCAACACTACATTTTTACTAAGGATCCCTGAGTGAGCTCTCTACTGTCACTACTACAGCAATGCCCTCTTGTAAAGCCTGCGTCCTCTGTCACCTTGATCTGTGGCCACAAAGCCTTTTCAACCCTCAACCAGGCTTGGTACTGCTTTGTTCAGTTCGCACTTTGTGTCGAAGATATGGCGAGAGCGGCATTGTGAATTGTGCTTTAATTATTGAACGGAAGCCCTTATCCACTTTGCCACAGTTCACAGCACATACTGTAGAAAGTGAATTGTGTGCTCTGGGTCATGTACTTAAAAGGGTGACTGCACTGGACAACAGAGTTTGGGGCAGGGAGGGTGTTCTTTTAATTTAGCAATTAATTAAAACTAATTTTGTAAATAGGATTGGAGCAGCTTAAAGTTATCCCTCTCGGGGCCAAACTCCTGAGCCAGGAGTCCATCGGGGGATTAACTCCTTACTACCAGTGGTGTGGGTGGGGGCTAGATGCTCTCCTCATCCTCCTCAACCTGTCGCATGTGTATTCGGTGTCCCATAAGTTCAGCCGCTGATTTCTGGAGTGTGTGGGCGACAACCTCCCCCTCCCTCACTGCCAGTACCGATGTGTCAGCCATGCCGACTTCAATACCTCTCGAGATCAGATCCCACACCATGCCCGGTGCGAGCGAGATGTGGGCTGCAAGCGAAGGGGCGGAAAACATGGAGGACGAGCGAGCAGCTTGACAGTCACTGAGGTCTGAATGGTTTTTGTTTTTTGTCATTACAAAACCCAAAGCAAGATCATTTTTTTTAAAGAGATGAGGCAAGGCTCAGAGAAATTGAGAGCTCAGTTGAAGCCTCTCTGTTGTCATGAAAGGCTGTTTGCTTTTCATTTCTGCATTCTGTTGGGAGAGGGTTTAATTCCCAGTCTCGTGAAAGTGCCTAAGGAACACAAGTCGCTCAGACTGTGAGGCTGGAAACAGCACGCTGTCCATTAATGTAAAAAACAGAGGGGGGGCTAGATTGTGGAGGGAAGTGATAGTTAATCAGAAAATGAATCTTGAGCTGTCCTCCTGGTCCAGTTTTGGTGGTGGTGCATGTCAAATGTTTCAGACTTCACAAGGCATTCGGTGGGGAAGCATCACAGTCAGATCAAAGATTACACCTTTGTTTTGGCCCACCTTTAATCTCGCCCCACCAGGGCCTGCTCTAAGCGGGGAAATTGGCTTTAAATGTGCCAATTGTTGGCCAGATGTGGCCGCAGCGATGAGGTTGGATACTGAAAAGCCGTTCAGCTTTTTTCACACCATTGGCCATTTATTACTTTTAAGACTGGATACAGATGTTTTTCTCTCAAGTCAGAGATGGCTTGATGTGGGACTAGGTTCAGTTTTCCTATTGCTTTTACAGCCAGCATTCCCCTGTAACCCTTCCTCATCTCTGCAGGATTCTGCTAGCACCCCCGTCAGAAATCTCTTCTTGGGGTAGAACATCAATTAGCAAACAATGGTTCTTTTGGACTTCTCTTTCCTAGTGCACTGGTGATGCAGTTTGGATAGGTCCATATCAAGCTTAACCTAAAGGACAAAAAACAAAAACGCAGATAATAAAAATAGTATTGAAGGTGCAGTGCATGTGCTGTATCCACCCAAAATACATTTCCTGACAGTCTAAATTAACCATTTGCATCCGTTTTTGTTTTTTTGTTTTTCATGCTCTACGTCTCTGCACTTGAGGTAGTGGTTTTTGACTGTAGTGGTTCTTCTAGTAAAACGACTGAATGTCCTTCCCTAGCACCCATTAAGTAATGTTCTTAGTTAATGAACAGCAGTATCGCACAGACTTGGTGGCTGTCCAAGACATTTGTCCGCAAAAACACCCCAGGCGTGGCAGTTTGCTCCCTCAGCCACTCCACCACAACGGGTATGATACGTTGCGCAGGCTGGTTCTGCAGGGCTAGGTCATTTCACAGTCCTTGTGTTCCCTCCGACTTGGTAATGAGACTGGGCTGCCACTGGCTGCAGCCTACTGTTTAGTTTATTGCGCAGCAGTGCTTGTGAGAACTAAGCCGTCCCAAAGCAATGGCAGTAAATTCAGCCAAGTGAGAAAGTGTGGGCACGTTGTCGGCTGGGGGTTAGAAGGCTTTTCCAGAAAAAAAAAATGGCAATCTGTGAATGTCAAGTCAATTGCTATGTATCAAGGTTTTATTGCGGCACTTGTGAATAGATAAGTGATGGTCTTCTTGAATGTGAGAATCTGTCTTTTTAACTTTTTTATGGAATTATCATCAATACAAATAGCATTTATACTTTTATTGCTAACAAGGTCATTTTCTTATGTTGTTACGTGCCCTAGTCTGTAAATACCATTGTGTGCCCTTGGGCATTTGTGATGAAGTTAATGTTATCACACCTTTTGTTTATTGCTGTAGATCATGTATAATTGCTCCACACATTTCCAAGTTGATTCCAGCATGGCTGTGTTATATGTCAGTGTTAACTAAGTATGTTATTCTATACATGGGTTCATAATATTTAATGTACAGATAAAATTACCTCTGAACAGCTCCTTCTCTAACTATTATGCAGAAGAGCTATGATTGTACTTGGGGATAGGGCAGTTCATCTGTAATGTTGTGTGTCGTCCACCCCCCCAGGGCTCTCAGGAAACCCAGTGGACCTAGAAAAGCGCCATACAGCATTTGGAAAGAACTTTATTCCCCCTAAAAAAGCTAAGACCTTTCTTCAGCTGGTATGGGAGGCCCTCCAGGATGTCACACTCATTATACTAGAGATTGCAGCCATCATCTCTCTAGGACTTTCCTTCTACCACCCACCAGGAGGCAACAGCGAATGTGAGTGTCAGGGGGTGGGGTGGGGGCTGTGTATGGAGTTTCTAATTCACCTCACATGTATTGATAGGTGAAAATGTCGGACCCTTTTACTTCAGTGTATGTACTAGAGTAATAAATGCCGAAGTAGTCAATGCATTTATTCAAACATTTATTTTGTTCAAAGAGTATATTATCTATATCTTACGCTTCAAATATAAAATGCTATATTACTCACTGACACTGTATGGAACCGATTTATCTTTCTTTGTTCACAATAACTCTTTAAAATAATGTATATATGCAAAAAAAAAAACAGATCAAGCTGTGGTTGATATGTGCACTTGTTCCGTCTGACCTCGACAGTGTGTGGCCAGGCAGAAGCAGGTGTGGAGGATGAGGGAGAGGCCCAGGCCGGCTGGATAGAGGGGGCTGCCATCCTCTTCTCCGTCATCATCGTGGTGCTGGTGACGGCCTTTAATGACTGGAGCAAAGAGAAGCAGTTCCGAGGGCTACAGAGCCGCATCGAGCAGGAGCAGAAGTTCACCGTCATCCGCAAGGGCCAGGTTATCCAGATCTCTGTGGCTGAGATTGTGGTGGGAGACATTGCCCAGATCAAATATGGTGAGATTTGCCTGGGTTAAACAAAAGACTTGCCGAAATTCATTTACTGATTAACCTTCATATAATGTAATGTTTCATTTGTTTACAGTAACCTGCTCAGTAAAGTGCAGGTAATTTTATAATACTTCATGACCTTTAAATTAGTGCTTCTCAACCTTGCGCCTGTGTGCCGCATGTGACCCATTTGGCATTTATATTTATTTTGGAAATGGGTCCCACATTACGTATTCTGGGCTACACTTTCAACCTTTATGTGTAAATGGGTTGACAACCACTGCTCTATATCAGCTATTTATATTTATAGTCCATCAAAGTGTTAATTAGGTATAGCTGGGTTTAAATCCTTAAGTATCAAGATTCCTTTCAACCAAAGGCAAATAAAATAACCTTGCATATGAAGACTTGCCAAGAAATATCAGTAAAATGTAACGAACAGGGGAGTTTAGGCAACTAGGTGGCCAATAGGAGAAGAGTGGGTAGATAGTGGGTCTGATTAAGAACATTAGCTGTTGTTACCTCTTTCACCTCCGGACTGTGTCTGCCTGCAATCATAGAGGAGAGAAAGCCATGTCTACTCCAGTATAGGGTTAGTTAGGTTACAACAAACCCCAGGGTAGGAACCTGTATTTAGGAAATAAAAAAGGAAATAAAAAGTGCAGCCTTTATTTGCCATTAGAAGAGGTTGATATTGGAAACAAAGAAAATGGACAAATGGCAACCCTAAACCTAGGTCGAACACATAGCCACAGGATGTACTTGGGGAACTGACTTCTGACTTAAAAAGAGCTAAATGGTTAGATCAGTTCGGGAAATGTGGAAAATCGTGACGAAAGCTGGGGCGGAGAGGTTTGGGGAGTAAGGATAATGATGTTGGGGACGGCCGTAGTCCCTGCACTGGCTGCCAGATCAAGGGGAACAGCCAGCAGAGTGGATTTTAACCATGACCTGTGACAGCAAGGGAAATTTTGGATTCAGTTCCAGCAGATTGGTGTCCAAGAGAATGTGGCCCTCCTAACTGCCTTGCTAGAAGGAGACACAAACGGAGTGCTACTTCATGGCAGTTCCTGCTCCACTGCAAAGGCTGAGTGAGTGAGCCAGACAGCCTGGAGAGAAGCTGTCCACTGCTTTGGAAATCCCCCACCTAACCCATTGTGTGGCTAGGGGCTAGTATATTATGGTTTACAGTATTTTTTTTTTAAAGTCTCTAAACTTAAAAATGGGCAAATTTTATGTTTTCTAAATATTAAATGAAATATATAGCTAACGCATTGCATTAGGCTAGAGAAATATTGATCTTATATATTTTTTTATGTATTTATTATATTTTTTGAAGTTGCACTTTTTCGACCGCCTGCGGCACGCAGCATCAAATAGTCCTCTGTTTGAACTGTCTAATCCTTGGAATATACACTATATGGACAAAATTATTGGGACTCCTACACATTACAGCTACAGGAGCTTTTATGATATCCCATTCTAAATCCTTAGGCGTTAATATCGAGTTGGTCCCCTCCACTCTTCTGGGAAGGCTTTCTACAAGATTTTGGAGTCTGTTGGATTTTTTGCCCATTCTTTCAGAAGAGCATTTGTGAGGTCAGACACTGATTTTGGACGAGAGGGCCTGGCTCGCAATCTCCATTCTAGTTCACCCCAAAGGTGTTCGATCGGGTTGAGGCTCTGTGCGGGCCTGTCAAGTTGGAAGCATAGAATTTTCCAAAATGTCTTGGTAAGCTGAGGCATTAACATTTCCCTTCAGTGAAACTAAGTGGCCTAGGCCAACCTCAGAAAAACAACCCAATAGCATTATCCCTCCTCCACCAAACTTTACAGTTGGCACAATGCAGTCAGGCAGGAAACGTTCTCCTGGCATTCGCCAAACCCAGACATGTCAATCAGACTGCCAGATAGAGAAGCGTGATTCGTCACTCCAAGTAACACGTTTCCATTGCTCCAGAGTCAAGTGGCGGTGTGCTTTACACCACTCCATCCGACGCTTGGCGTTGTGCTCGGTGCTGTAAGGCTTGCATACAGCTGCTCGACCATGGAAACCCATGCCATGAAGCTCCCAGTGCAAAGTTTTTGTGCTGATGTTAATGCCAGAGGAGGTTTGGAACTATCAATAACGCAGTTGAGTCAGCAGGACGTTGGCGACTTTTACGCATTATGCGCCTCAACACTCGGCAACCTCGCTCTGTTGGATGGTCATTGGTCTTCTGCTTAGAGCCTGGATGAGCTCTGCAGTCTTTCCTCAGGTGACCTGTTGCCGGCGGACGGGATCCTGATCCAGGGGAACGACCTCAAGATTGATGAGAGTTCGCTAACTGGAGAGTCTGACCAAGTCAAGAAGTCACTGGAGAAGGACCCTATGCTGCTGTCTGGTGGGAGCGTCTGTTTTTTTACCCATCTTACTTGTAGGTGTCTAAACCATCAAGGTGGGTTTCTTCTTGAGCTTTGACTTCAACCGGCAACTTCTGTGTCTTGCAGGTACACACGTGATGGAAGGGTCTGGGCGGATGGTGGTCTCGGCAGTCGGCCTAAACTCCCAAACTGGAATAATATTCACCCTGCTGGGCGCTGGGAGCGATGAAGAGGAGAAGAAGGTCAAGAAAGGTGAGCTTCAGCCTGGCCAAATAGACATTAACCACTGTCAGCTCTTTACTCTATCTTATCTACCAGCCTTTCAGTTTCTCCATGACAATTTATATGTCATCGTTTCTTAGAAATTCTTAGAAATTACAGTGTTTAAAATCAAACAAGGTTTAATTTCTGTTTGCCCCCAACCACTATTACCAACTAAATGTTTGCAGCTGGTTATTTCTGGTTGTTTGAGGGCCATCTTGTAAATGATCTTTTCATTCATAAAAATAGCTGGACTATTAAACTTTGAGCATGCCCCAAACCACAAATGCACTGTTGCTATACATGTTGATCTGGGTTCATGTTATAACTGGCTTGGTGGTAGTCAGTTTAGTCACGTTTAAAGGTAATAAAGGTATTGATTATAAAAATTGTGAAGTGTAGTTAATTCTATGTGTAAATAGGACATATTTGCATGGCATCTCACTTAATGAATAACTGCTTTATAATGCCAAATGCTGGCTAGCTACTGAGATTTTACAGATGAAGCGTATAAACCAAAAGCAAGACTATTCTATTTAATAACGATTTACAAATCCATATGAATCCCTTTATATTTTGCTTTTTCTTGCCAGGTTTTATAAGCATTGAAATGGGATGGAATTTTAATCGAGGTTGTGTGATGATCAGTAATGTGGATACTGACTTCTTTGCACCAGATTCCCCTCATTTCTTTTTCTCTCATTATTCCCACTGTCATGATGTCGCTCCATTTATCTCCCAACCCTTCATCGCTGTCATTAAACATGCTCAGGTCTTTTTACCCTGCGACATAAACAAGCGGAATTGAAGGTCACTAACCGAGTAGAGGGGAGCCTTCAGCTGTTTTTGACCAGAGAGCACAGGTGTATCCCTCAGCCTCTAGTAAAAGTGGAAACTCCACATACTTTTATATGTTGTCAGCTTTGACTATTGGCAGACAGGGTCATCTTGACAGTATTTTTATGGGCTGTTTTGAATATCCCTGGCTCATATATGGGCAGCTATGTTTACCCTTTGTTCTATAGTAGCTCTTTACTGATTTGCAGATGGTCCTCACTATTCTCAGTTTGTTAAGGAACTTTTTTCAACGGCACATTTTCAATTTTCAGCCACCGAAGGTAAAGGTGAGGCTTAGGTGCATTAATGAAAAAAATTAATATAAAAAGATTGATTACTTAAATTCATTTAACTCTTACTGGGAAAATATCCAGGTATTTGTTTCCGTATTAGCTAAACAAAATGCAATTAAAATGGATAATGGAGACCACCTGTATTCTAGTTTGTTTGTTTGTTTATTTATTTATTTATTATTTGTTATTTTATTTTTATGCAAATAAGCATTCATTCTATCTTAAGTGACTGAACATGTCATTTCTTAAAAGAAAAACTAAAATAAAAACGTTGGGTAATTTGATTGCTCTAAAAATGTGAATCTGACAATGATGCATATATCCAATTAACATAATTCAATTCACACATATATTCACACGCATATAAATGGTACACGATTCCAGAAAGGCGGCATTACAAAAATACTGCCAACACATTTGGGAAAGTGTCCTCTAAACCCGAGCATCTGCGTGTGACAGCAGCCATAGGCGTGAATTTACATTTGTTCCACACACACATGTTCCAAAAACATTTTTCTTTGGTGGAAATAAAAAGCATGTCAGTGGCTGGAGTAAATGTGCTTCTGGAATGAACCATTATGATGCTTATGATACTTAAACCATACTCATTGACTTTATCATTGTAATACGTAAAAATTATATGGTCAATGCCACCAACCACCCCTTTTCCCTCATTCCTTCTGGGCCATTGAAGCTGCCTTCCTTAATGAGGGCACCCAAGAGGGTTTCCTTAAGGTTATTCTCAACTCAGCTGATGGTCGGAGCTCTCTCTGGCTCGCCGGAAATCTTAGCCCTGCATGACCTGAACCCAGTCAAGCAGCCTCCGGCAATAGCCACATCCTCAGTATATGTCTGACCTCAATGAATCGTAATCCACCTTCAGGACAAGCGGTGTCCGTAAGCATCCAATCAGGGACCCAGCAGGTTGAGATGGACCCGGGCAATGACAGTGTCAATGTTATTATTATGATTGACATTACTATGAGCCAATGAAAATTGGGGGGGCACACGGGGTGGCGAATCAGCTCACAAGAGGGGCACAAGATACCACGGAAGATCCGCGCCTGTTGACAAGGTAGAATGAAGCGCCACTACCAAACTATTCGATTGTGTTAACCCTCTTGCTAATAGCTAAGCATGACCAGAGACTCTGATTACACAAAATGTATGTATTAATCTACATGAAGTACACTTAGAAAAAGTTTCTATAGCATCTCAGCAGGATTAAGGATATAGAACCAGATATTTAATATTTTAAACCTTCAACGCAGCACAAAATAACAGTAAATAGTGTAATGCCACTAACAAAAAGTATGTGTAAAGTAATAGATCTACAAAAAACAGGCTAACAAAAGGATTTTACCTCTCATCAGCACAATTTGTGAAATATTTGGATTTTCATTCTTTCCTGAGCGTTGAACATTGAACAAGGAGCTGGGGGATTTATGGTTTGACACGGTTTGTGTCAGCCAACAGCAAACCTGTAAAATTACAGATCATGTAAGAATGTGGAATGGTTAAGCTGCTGTTCAACAGAAAGAACTTGTTCTGCTATGCCAAAAATTGTGCACCACACAATTCCAGAACTCTTGGGACTCGGTATTTCTTTCTTGAACTGACAGGTCAAGTCCACTTGTAATTTTTTTGTTTGTTTGGTTGGATATTATTTAATGTTCCTTTTTTTAAATTTTTTTCTTTTTTTAAGCCATGTGATCAGTGCTCCACCCTCTTTCTTTGTTTGAACAGGTAAAAAACAAGGCGCCCCAGAAAATCGCAACAAAGGTAACCTTCCTTCAACCCCTCCCCTCCCATTCAGCAGCAGTCTCGGGGCCATGTTTCAGTCTTGTTCTCTCTCTCTCTCTCTCTCTCTCTCTCTCACACACTGTCGCTCCCTTCTGCTGCCAAGCCTGGAGGAGGTTCTCGGCTAGCTTTAACTGTGAAAGGATGCAACTCTCACTTGGTAGCAAAAACAAAACCCATCCACTCAACAAAACTGTAAGCTACTTCTTTAGCTTAATGTCGTTTATGAGGGGGAAAAACACTTTGTGGTAAAGATCCATGATATGAGTGTATAAAGGCAACCCGGTTTGAAGGCCGGTCTGTGTTATTGTGTGACACGGACACAGCGCCGTCCAGCCTTTTGAAAGGTTGGGTATTTCTGTGGAGGTAGATGTGCTTTGTGGAAACTTTGCTTGGAGAGGCCTGGGAGTCAGCGTGACCATCACCGGGTTGCATAGTTCCGACCATCCCAATGCTCCAATTGAAGGCACATTCCTCATCTGCAAGCTGCTTACTGCTCCAGGACAGCGCATCTGTTGCAGCCAGGCACTCGCTCAAGCGGGACCCTCTGTCCTTTCTCTCTTCTTTTGCAACATGTAATTCGTTTTTTAAAAATGAATGGAGTCCTATCCCCAAAAGCATTTCCGAAGTCTTCAAGGCAGAGAGCTACAAAGCCAGCTAATTTGCTAATTCTATTCTTGATTCTTGTTGCCAATGTGTATCCATCTGGTTGACAACGGTGGAGTATGCTACTTCAGTGCCAGCTGAATCACTCGGTATGTGTCCACGGGATTCTTTCTCCCATGCATGGAGTGAGGATGGGCGACCGTTTGCCATGACATATGATCGATGCAGGAATGCTACGCATTCACTGCTAGGCCTGGCAGGTCCTTCGCACACACTGGCCCTGTACTGCTGGCCTCACGCTGGGCGATGGATGCCCGAGGTGGCGCGGCTCCCATAGCCACATGCAAAGTGAGAGTTGCACTCTTTCAGATGGATGGGCTGCGAATGGTTTGTTCTTCTCACTGTTGCCTCCTACCAGGGTGTGCTCAGGACTTCATGCTGTCTTGTATATTCACCTCTCTGTTTGACTCTCTGCATTGCGCTCTTTTTTTACCTTAAGGAGAGTTTCAGCTTTCTGTTCTTTTTCTTTTTCTGGCTTTTCATGTGACACATTCGCCCTCCCTCTCCGTGCGTGCGTCTGTGCGTGCGTCTGTGCGTGACGTCAGTCGGTCAGCCTTTCAGTCCCTTGTGTGGCTGTTCTGTCAGTCTCGTCGATCTTGTGTTGTGGCGATTCCGCTCAATTAAGGTTCCACTCTTGCCAAGCCGAACGTGTTTGGGGCTCTTTATTCAGTATAAATTCATTTAACAATAGTTACTTTTTTTAAATTTGATTTTTATCAAAATATTGTTTGCAACACCCAGCTTGAGATGTTCTCCCTCTTTGCCAAATCAAGTATAAAATTAACTGGGTCTACTATCAGTACCACTGACCAACTGTCACCAAGATGATTAATTGAATGAGTGGCTGCCATTAAATGAATTATGCCATTATATTAGATGGGAGCCTCATCATTTAATGACATGCTGTCCTACAATTAAATTAATACTTTTATAAACAAAACCAAATGGAGCAAGACCAGGGTGTGTTCATCAAAGCATATCCCATTCCTGATCGCAGTGTTTTCTCTCGGTTTAATCCTGAATAATATAATATAATAAGTTTGAGCATAGTAAAATATATGAATGTATTCAAAAAATTATTTTTTTTAAATACAGTGCCCTTCATATTTCTGTATTTATAAAAATGGTAGAAAGAACTAAATGGTTAGGTAATATTTAATTTTTTGTGATGAATTGAAATATGCTTCTTTGTAAGACAAACTACTCAAGAAAGTGCAACATGATTTGTATTCCACAGAATTATGTCGTTTTCTAAAAACACAGAACATTTTTAGGAGACTTCAATGGCCTGCTATACTGGGTTTACTTAATAAGAGATAAGAACTCAACTGGTATATTTTTCATATGAGATGAAGCAAGAGCACCTTTTTCAGGTGTAAGTTCTTGCAGGGATGACATCTGTTGATCTAAACCGCCACACATGTACTAAGAAAGGATTAGCTTGACACAAATTGTATCTTGAGTCTCCAGGAAAAGTAAAACACGAATATATCTTCTGCATTAATTCTACTGCTTCTTCCCTTCAGGCTTTTCCTTGTGGATTTATCTCTTTGATCCTTCTTACACATATGATTGCTTAATATTTTTAAAAGAGTGCTCTGTGTAAAAAGAAAGGGGGAATCAATGTGTAATCAAATCAGGTTTAAAAGTAAAATCCACGCTGTTTGTTTTGTGTAAAGATGAATATATGAAAATGAATATCTGTGTAATTCCTGTGTTCCTACATGGCCATCAGGTGACCACTGGAACTGGTAAGTTTAATTTCCTGAAGCTGTTTTAGCCTAACAGCCATCCAGAGAAACAATGTATTGAATGCAATCACTCAGTTTCTTCTGTGTGAGGGTCTTCCTCTGGCTTCCTGTTACTAGCCAGCTAGCGTCTCACTGTCTGTGCGGTAATTGACATGGTGTACTATTTTCCTCTTTGCCTCGAACCCCCCCGCCCTTCCACCCCCCTGCCCTTCCACCCCACAATACCCTGTGTGCAGCCAAGACCCAGGACGGCATTGCCCTGGAGATTCAGCCTCTAAAGAGTGAGGAGGGCGGAGAGTCTGAAGAGAAGGAGGAAAAGGAGCTCAAACCGACCAAGAAGGTCAATGTGACCAAAAAGGAGAAGTCTGTGCTTCAGGGCAAACTGACCAAGCTGGCCGTGCAGATAGGAAAAGCAGGTGAGGACGTGCGATTAGAGGGACACTGCCTCCAATGCCAGCTTTTAATAAAGCTTCACACACACACACGGGTCACGCACAATACATCTGCCTTTACTGTTTGCCTTTACTCGTTTTTGATAGAACTAAAAGTGATTTGTCCTAGTGGTCCTATAAAATTTAATGTTGAATACCAATCATTTTAAGATTGGTGATTAGTGAGTTTGTTTTGAGTTTTGGGCAGTACTGTTCCAGAAGACTGATCTACTCAATGTGTTTCATTCCTTGTTGTTTTCGCTTAGGTCTCATCATGTCCGCAGTGACCGTCATCATCCTCATCCTCTACTTTGTCATCGACACTTTCGGCATCCAAGGGCGCCCCTGGCTGAAGGAATGCACCCCTATTTACATCCAGTACTTTGTCAAGTTCTTCATCATTGGCGTAACCGTGCTGGTGGTGGCAGTGCCTGAGGGGCTGCCTCTAGCTGTCACTATCTCCCTGGCCTACTCTGTGAAGGTAAAAAACGTTTTGTAGACAGATGGCTTAGTTAGTCAGTATGGATGGTATTTCACGGCAGAGTTTGGGTCAAAGTGTCTTTGCACTGCAAAAGGTTGAGGGTTCTCTGAGGTCTATAAACCTGTTTGTTTGTTGTTTGTCATTGTAGAAAATGATGAAGGACAATAACCTTGTGCGGCACCTGGATGCCTGTGAGACCATGGGGAACGCCACGGCAATCTGTTCTGACAAGACCGGCACACTGACCATGAACCGCATGACTGTGGTCCAGGCTTACATAGGTGACACGCACTACCGCACAGTGCCCGAACCGGATGTCCTGCGGCCAGAGACACTCGAGGTCATGGTCAACGGCATCGCCATTAACTCGGCCTACACCACCAAGATCCTGGTGAGCAATTCCGAGAACCAGAAGGTTACCTGATTGCATTGGGGTACCTGTGATTGCTCTTGGCTAGTAACATAGAACATTTCTAATTACTTGTGGATTCTTGAGAGTACATCTCTCCATGTACAGCAACCAAAAAAAAAACCCCACACATTCTGAATGGACTAGTCATAGAGGGAAAGGGTTGTGAGTCATCTGAGTGGGATGATGGTGAGCTGTTGGGTCGAGCAGAGACTCGTAGTGGTAACTAGCAGGTCGTGGGTTAAAAATCCCGCTGCCCTTCAGCAAGGTACTTTATTGATTGCTGTAAAAAAAAAA
Source organism: Hiodon tergisus (assembly GCA_025775045.1). Classification (NCBI taxonomy): domain Eukaryota; kingdom Metazoa; phylum Chordata; class Actinopteri; order Hiodontiformes; family Hiodontidae; genus Hiodon; species Hiodon tergisus. The sequence continues at coordinate 6,217,984 of JAOVYW010000101.1, forward strand.
AAAGCCCACATACCGCCCACTCTATAGAAATGGGTTTCAGGATTTGCTTTTGGACAAAGTCAGATGATGGAGTGAATAATCCTTTGTTAGGCATTGAACACACAAACAAGTTTCAGTGGCTTATTAGAGACTTATTTCTTGGCAGTGGTTGCCTTGGCTACATGGAGGTTTCTCTACAAATTCAGTTTTATACATGTATTGGGTGAAGATATAATCATTTAATTTTCTTACTTAAGTAATTTGTGTGTTGCACAGAGCTTTGGGAAATTAAGTGATTCCTAATTTCAGATTTTCTCCCTAATGTTTCATGCTTCAAAATATAGTATGTATTTTATTTCCTTAGAGCTTAATTTGAGGATTTTACGTGTGTTAGAATAATAACCTAGTTTCTGCAGAGTATCACATTAAAAATTAACAATGTTTATTGCAATGGAAAGAGTGAATTTCCAATATTATATGTTTATTCATATGTTTTACATGTTTACGCTAGAACAGGTTTTTACAGAAGCTCACTTTATAAACAACTATTTGACTTTATATAGTTATAAGAGAAAGTTAATGCTCGGGCTACTTTAAATTAAACTAAACTACCATTGTTGCAGACAGTTTAAAATTTAAAAATACTAAGATTAAAGATATTCCTTCCTCAGTTTATATGGTTTTGCATTAGCATCTGTTCCTTGCCTCTGCTACAGGGGTTACAGTCAAAGGTCTCAAGAAATTCTCCTTTAGTCCTTTAGTCCTTTGTTTTTTTTCCAGTTTTCGTCCATTGGCAAGCCCCTCTCAAATTTGGTTGAGAAATGGCTACAAAATTATAATAAGCCGATCTGATGGTGGATGTGGAAAATAAACCGATATTTCCTATGTTCATCTGTAAATTCATAGTCCTGAACATTTTGTTATGTGGAACATACGTTTGTCACTGTACTACAGGTTCTTTCTCCCACAGCTTCAAATCAGCCTTTCATCCTATCTTTTTCCATCAGTCTCCAGAAAGGGAAGGGGGTCTCCCACGCCACGTGGGCAACAAGACGGAGTGTGCCCTGCTGGGGCTGGTGCTGGAACTGAAGCGTGACTACCAGGCGGTGCGGGACGAAGTGCCAGAGGAGAAGCTCTACAAGGTCTACACCTTCAACTCCTCGCGAAAGAGCATGAGCACCGTGCTAAAGAACCCCGGGAACAGCGGCTACCGAATGTATAGCAAGGGGGCCTCTGAGATCATCCTGCGCAAGTACGGGACACCTTTTGCTTTCCAGTGTTACTGCTACATAATTTTTATACCTAGCGTTTTCAGTCTTTACACTGCTTTTTCAGTGACCGCTCTCTGTCTGAATTAATAAGCATTTTGCCGTTTGAATGGAAAGGTTGTCCTTCTCACGCTCCTTTTCTTGCTATATCCTGCAGGTGCTCACGCATCCTGGACGCTTCAGGCCAACCCAGGGTCTTTAAGCCCAAGGATCGTGACGAGATGGTGCGCAAAGTGATCGAGCCCATGGCATGTGAAGGCCTGCGGACCATCTGCCTGGCTATGCGCGATTTCCCTGGAGACACGGAACCTGACTGGGACAGCGAGAGTGAGATCCTGTCTGACCTGACCTGTATCGCCGTGGTGGGCATCGAGGACCCTGTGCGGCCAGAGGTAAGGGGGCAACGCATGGATGCACCAGGATATAGCTAACTTTGGTGGTAGCTGTTGGCCTCTAAGTTTGCAGGTGGAGATGCGCCAAAAGCCATTCTAAGCATTGCTATATTAACCTGTTTTGCAGCACTGTATTGTGCTACAAACCAGTAGTTACACAGGGACAGCATCTTCATTTTTCTATAATAACTGCCATCTCAAATGAGAGTAAATGAAATTGGTATGATATAACAGGCTTTCTCATGGCCACTTCCCTGTCGACTGTCACTGGTGGTTGTCTCCGGTGTCACTGCATTCCAGACCATAAGTGACTAGGGACCTCAATAGAGAATGCCCTGCTTACTGACTCTCTTGTTTCGGTATAATCTTCACAAAAGGGATGTCGGTCACATAATCGGGTCGTTGCCTCTCATTTGCGTTCTGAATGTCAAGAAATGAATTTAAGAGAGAGGAAAAAAGCTTTGTAGCTAGCGGGTGATTCCGAAAGGCTTCCTGGTTGGATAATAAGCCTGTTAAAGCTCTCCCAGTTGGGTGTTAGGCTATTTATAATTTTTGGACCCATTAGCATGCATCTCAGTGTGTCACTATCTCTCAAATCAGTTGATACATAAATCCCTGTAGATCAATGAGCAAATGTTGAGAGCCAGGGAAGAGACATAAACTTCTATTCTGATGCAGCTTTTAAATGGATCAAGCGAACGCGTGCAGCGTGTGGGGGCAGAGGTGGGAGGTGTAGGTGTGATACAGAAATCAACTCTGGTATCCCCTCAGGTCTGTATGACCCCCCTCATAAACCTTTAGAAAGGCTCGGGAAATGCGTCGCCTCGGTGTTGCTACAGGGGACTTTTTACAAAGTTTGGTGATTAGCAGGGAGAGGCTTGTCTGCGCAGCATTGGGAAGTTTGAAATGAGCGGATTGGGTTTAATAAGGGTTTGGGGTGATTCATCTCTTGAGTGTGAGTAATTACAGAGCCTACCCCTACCTAAACCCCCTGCCCCCTCTCCTGATATTACATTCAGTCCCCATCAATAGCCTAAAGAGTCTAGGCTAGAGGCAGGGTATTGTGCTGAGAGCGACTAAAATAACAAAATCAAACACTGATTTAAGGGCAGTTCAAATCTAGCCAACGCTTGGAGGGAAGATGAGAAAAGGCTCTGCAAGTATGTTATATCTTATGGCCTCTTGTCACATGCTAATACTCAGTCCAGAAGTTGTTATATATCCCAGTATTAATTAAGAAAAAGAATATGTGCCCTAGAGCCTTATTCTCTTTGAATATGACTGATATTCATAGTAGAAATTAAACTGGAGTAGCATTTACCAAGACTAAAGTGTCAGCTTGATAGCTGTACTCTATTAAAGTGGTTCTTACCCCGCTTGGGAAACCCCCACCTCTCAAACTTATGCTCCATGGCTATACACTTTCAAAAGACGTAGTCCATTAAGTCTGGATTAGATGGGGTTTTTTTTGCTGATTGTTGGTTTTGTTTATCTTTAATTTGTTTCAACGAGCTTTGAATGTGTTTATCGATGATAAATATGCAAATTAATGACTGCTCTGTACTAGAAATATAAATGTTCTGTATTAGAAATTTTCAAATGCATTTTTGTAGAATTTAGATAATGATTTCAAGACTATCCTACTAATTACCCGCTGTTTCCACACATTTCCATGGTAAGAAACTATAGGTGATGGAAGCGTTTAAAGGCTTTTGTTTCCTGTCCTCCCAGGTTCCTGAGGCTATTTCCAAGTGCCAAAGGGCCGGAATCACCGTGCGCATGGTAACCGGGGACAACATAAACACGGCGCGCGCCATCGCCACCAAGTGTGGCATTCTGCTGCCCGGGGAGGACTTCCTGTGTCTGGAGGGAAAAGAGTTCAACCAGCACATCCGCAATGACCAAGGAGAGGTGACTGATGGGGGAGGCCACACACACACACACACACACACACACACACACACAAAATACATACATGTGCATACACTTGCATACGTACTTATGCCTGCTCATGCACACACATCCATGCATACACATACAACCATGCATGATCATACATACACATGCATACGCACACATGCAAACACACACACACACATTTTAGGAATCCTCTCTCTCTCTTTTAAGATTTTCCGTTAAAACACGGACCCAGCTGGTATGGCATATTCCACACTATTTAAATTTTTTTTAAAAAATAAAATAAAGTTCAGATATTCTTCCATTGTCTTACACTTATCAGTCCACACCCTGACTTCATCACCCTCAGTCGGGTTCTCCCCATGCAGCTTTGATGAGACTGGCTGCTTCCCTTTGAATCCCTGCACCTGGCTGTAATTTACAGTATGAACATGGTGCAGGTGATAACACGCCGATCACCCAATTATCGGGCCCATTCTCACATCGATTCAGGTGGGGTGGCTTAGCCTTTCCCTTTTTTCTCACCAATCCACCACAACATACACACACACACGTCAATGTACATTCACGCACACACATACATACACACATGCACATCAATGTGCACACATTAATGTACACAGATACGCATACACATATAGTTATGCATATACATACACGCACACATATCTGTGTGCACACACACATACCAATAAATACACGTGGATGCATATATACATACACTCACACACCAATGTACACATTCCCACATGTGCAAACTCGCTCACACAGACAGACAGACAGACAGACAGTACACAGATGTACGCACTCGCAGCTGCACACATATAAGCGCTTGCAGATACACACGCACACACATGGACACACAGACGCACACTCTGACAGCTTTTTCTGCCGGTATTTCTCAGGTGGAGCAGGAACGCCTGGACAAGGTGTGGCCCAAACTGCGTGTCTTGGCACGCTCTTCCCCCACAGATAAGCACACACTGGTGAAAGGTAAATCCTGCCCCAGAATTCCACCAATTACTACGATAAGAGTATAGGCAGGTTTTGCTGCCACTAGTCTCGAGTACCTATTACTATACATACATTTAAAATCTAGTATCTAGACCTGACAATGACCTCTTAGCTCCATCTCCACTTTTCTCACGTCCTTTCCTCTGAAATATGTAATCTCTTTGATGTGTCAGCATGTTTATGCCTGGTGGATCAGGGAGTGTTCTGAGCTTTTCAAAGCTCCAGCTTTTTCATCTCAGTCTCAGGTGCCAGATACCAATTCGGTACCCATGCACTGTCCGACAAGTCACTCAGAAGAACCGCAACAAAGTGTCCGATGTGCCTTTGTAGCCAAAACTTGTGAAAGTCCTGTGATTCTCCCTCAGTTTAATCTCACTCTCAGTCAAGGATGCACAGACGTACGATACGACGCGAAGGGATGCCTGGGTTAACGGACTGGTACACCCGACTGTGCATGCAAGTGTTCTTAGTCATTTTGTGTCTTTCAGGGATCATTGACAGTACAGTCGGGGAAACACGCCAAGTGGTGGCAGTGACGGGAGATGGAACCAACGATGGCCCCGCTCTCAAAAAGGCTGACGTTGGATTTGCCATGGTAATAGGGCTTTGTCCTGGGTTCCTGTCTCTGTGTTTAAGTCTCTCTCTTTTGTTACTGACGTAGTCATGTATAGAAAACTATTAATTTACTGTACACTATGTCACTGGGAGTTTGTAAGTGTAAGTGGAATTATAGCATCTAGTTTTTACCAAACGTTTGCTGCCTGCTTGTTCCCTCTAAAATCCCTTCAAATTATAATACTCAAGGTGTATTACATATTAAAATTAGGTTAATAGAAACCTCCTGTGGTATCAAATATGTCCCACTGCAGGGTGATCATTAAATTGTTTAGTCCAATTACACAATTATGGACCACAAAACCTGATGCAGGAAATAGACTGAGTTCGACCCGATTTACCGTTAATTATTTAAAATATTAAATTCTGATTCCGACTACTCTTATTTGTTACACTAAATTTCTCCAAAATGTTAAAGCAAAAGTACCAGTGAACTTTTAAGTTAAAGATAAGGATAAGCGCCAAGGTAGATTTAATCAGAGTGCTTCCAAAGGTTCTTCAATGTTTCACTTAAATGTATGAGTAATAGTTAAAGAAACTAAATAATACCCAATCTCATGCAATCTGAGATAAACATGTATAGTTGCTTGTTTATGCGTTTTTCTGCTGGCTGTTCTTAATTTAAAAAAAATATGATCCACATCCATTGAAAAACTCTCCCCAACATTGAGGTCCAGTAAGTTGCTTGATTCAATAAATTCACAAATAGCAGACGGCAGGTTCAGTATTGAGGTCCCATCTGAGACTAAACTTGTCAGTTGAGTGGCTGCGTAGAACGCAGGAGGTTTAAGTTTGTTGTTAAGTGGTGGCTCCATTTTTATAAAAAGTGCCTCATATTCTTCATTTTAAAGTGCTGAATGCTGAGTGCCTGCTGCTCTTCAAAGTGGAGTGTGAAGTCTGCCTGTTTCGCAAACAGTGTGAAACACATGCTGCTCTAGCCCCAGCTTAGTCAATAGAGCATCCTCTGACTCAGACTGCTCACTGGGAATAACTCAGTGCCCTGAGAGACACAACAAAAAGGTAAAAGTATTGGAGATGCATCAGCAGGCCGCACAGCATAATAATCCAGGGTCAGGTAAAGTTGGTGGAATGGTAAAAACAGGATGTCTGGGGCACCATGAATGGCTCAGTCGGTATAGTATGAGCTCTATGGACTGTATTTCGCAGGTTCAAATCTAGCTGATATAATCGGTCCGTTGTGACCAGCAGAGTGGGTACAAGTCACAGCTCATTTTTAACCATCGTTAATCAGCTTTCCGGACGCCTGTCGGCTGCCGATGTGGCCAAGAGGGACATGCCTCTTCCAGTCGGCGCCATGTAGCCTGTAGAGTGTAAAAGAGAGAGGTGGCTCGAAGGTGATTGGATTTGACTTTTTCACCCTCCCCATGTGTGGTGGCAGGATTTGATGCAACAAACCAAGATGCATTAGCACTATTGCTAATTCAAATCTGGCATTACAAAATCGGTATTGAAGCAAGTCGGCAGGGCAATTGGAGTGATGACGGTATTGTAGAAAGTTGTTGAGGCAAGTAGAGTGTTAGCAGTATCGATCAAGTTGTCGATAATTATTTTTCAGCGGATGCGAATATGGGAGGCAAAGTTTCCAACAAATCTAATTTTAATGGTTATCAAACTGTCCTAATTCTGAGTAGGGTAAAGTTAATCTTAGAGTATGCTCTGCTTAAGCCTTTTCTCTGCCAGCACAAGATGTAACGCGCCTTGAGAGACTCATTTTAAAAAAATAAGTCTTTTTTCTTCACATTCTCATTTGAGGGACATTAAAGGGGACAGTCCTATTCCAGATTTTCAAAAAGTTTATTTTCGTAAGAAGTCATGAACAAACTTGTTGTTGACATATTATACATAAGGTAAAATATCTGAATTACCATCGCAGCAGCTTTGAGGAAAACTTTGCCTGGTTTTGGTTAAATTCTGTCTTTAAGAGAGATTGAGTTGATGATGGGGAGAAGTTTAAATTAGAGTAGGTCACGTTTAATGCAAAATTACTGTGAGCCAGGGTTCTACATTAGCTCAGGGGACCACCTCCAGCTTCCACAAACTTACCTTGGTTCCATGGTGCTTTTCCCTCTAGGGCATCGCCGGCACAGATGTGGCTAAGGAAGCCTCCGACATAATCCTGACCGATGACAACTTCACTAGCATCGTCAAGGCGGTAATGTGGGGCCGCAATGTTTACGACAGCATCTCCAAGTTCCTGCAGTTCCAGCTGACAGTCAACGTGGTGGCAGTCATTGTGGCCTTCACTGGCGCTTGCATTACACAGGTGCGACCAGCCCTACTTCCTCTGACGATCACCGTTAAACATTCTAAGGTCCAATCTTTTGGACTGCTTGCTTGTGCATGACTTCTCCAGGATGGGGGGTGTATGCAATTGCACAAAATATACAGAAGTGGATAGGTTCCCCATGAAGAGTATGGTTCTACTCAAGTTTTTTTCCTGCTAGCCATCTGAGTTTTTTTTTTTATACAGTTGCCCTGAGCTTGCTTTCAGGGGTTTTAGGCTTGTGTCTCGCCCAATGTGCTCTCAGTTTTTTGCTGCCTCTGGCAACCCAATACATTTTCTGCTGTCTGTTTCTGTTCTACTTTTGTTTAAAGCGGTTTTTAGATTTTTTTGTAAAATGAGAAGTGCTATACAAATACATTTTATTATTACCTTTGTTGCCTGGGTTCCCTTTGTCACTCACTACCGTTTCTATTTCCCTAGGACTCCCCACTGAAGGCCGTGCAGATGCTGTGGGTGAACCTGATCATGGACACTTTGGCCTCCCTGGCCCTGGCCACTGAACCTCCCACCGAAGCCCTGCTACTACGGAAGCCGTATGGCCGCAACAAGCCGCTCATCTCACGCACCATGATGAAGAATATCCTGGGCCATGGTGTCTACCAGCTCGTCATCATTTTCACGCTTCTCTTTGCCGGTGAGGGGACTGCATGCTGGCCGGTTTGCAGTGGAGAAGAGTCTCTTCCCTCTTTGCGTATACACTGACATAAATTTCTATGTCTTATGAGTCATTTTTCCTAATGACATGGGAACAGGATACAGCATGTAAATAACTGGGAGAACGTGTCAAAAGCCTTTATGATACTGCTTATTTGGACATTAGTGAGGGTCAAAGCCTAGAGTGTCTTTAGGTAAACCTTAATTGTAATGCTATCAAGGCTGTATACATTTTATGGATACATGTGTTTGTGGTGGTCTGGTTTCAGTTTCTAAGTTACTACTCAATCTCTCGTTTGTGAAGCATGGAGAAGGCCTGGTCGTAAACAAACATGTTTATGAACATTCACTGATGTATTTATCTAATCCTTACCTTTCCACAGGAGAAAACTTTTTTGACATTGACAGTGGCCGCAATGCCCCTCTCCACGCACCTCCCTCTGAACACTACACCATCGTGTTCAATGTCTTCGTCATGATGCAGCTCTTCAACGAGATCAACGCCCGCAAAATACACGGCGAGAGAAACGTCTTTGAAGGCATATACCGCAACCCCATCTTCTGCAGTGTTGTCCTGGGCACATTTGTATTGCAGGTATTCTACATGTCTTCAGCCCACATGCTCTGCTCTGTGTGGCCAGTGCTTGACCTGACTATCAACATACCTTGTGATCTCCCTCTCCATTTCAGATCATCATTGTACAGTTTGGAGGAAAGCCTTTCTCTTGCACCGCGCTGACTATAGACCAGTGGCTTTGGTGTATCTTCATTGGAGTGGGAGAGTTGCTCTGGGGTCAGGTGAGATAGTTAAAAGAGGATAATGTTGCAATAACGGCTCAAATTTTCCCCTCACAAATCACCAGAATATTATATAGTGAGTTACTCTGCTGATTCCGCCATGAAAAGCAAAAGCATTTTCTTGAGTTAGTTTGTGAATCACGAACAACACAGGGATTTGTCCTCACCCTTGCTATCATAGGAACACCTCTTGCAGAGGCAAATTTTAATGCTGTTTTGGAATACTTTCCGAAATGCTGTATAGGTATAGGTTTTAGAAATTATCTATTTAAGCATGTGGGAACTTATCATCAGCTTCCTTGAAATAAGCCATTGCTGCTTCTACAAAATCTCTGTAATTCTCTGCTTTGGCTTTATGGGTGGGTGGTGGGGAACACCCACCCGACTGCTACCCGAACCCTGTAGGGGGCTTTAGGAGGTTTCAGGTAGATGGGGGCGACTAGGAATGGCGTCTCAAACAAAAGCCACACCGCGAAGGGAACCTGTGATGAGTTCTGCCGTAGATAAAAGTAACCTGTGTCCTGTGTTTACTCATACCTCTGGGAATCCTTAGCTGCAGTGCATGCTACCCCCATTGCACTCTGCTGACGCAAGAAAAAGTGAGGGGCTCTGCTTGAGCCTTTTCTCTGCCAGCTCAAGGCACGCCGCTCCCAGGTTGAGAGCAACATATGGGTGTCTGTGGAGGCCGATTCCCACCAGCTGACACAGCTGTATACATTTGGCTGCCAGGGAAACCAGCCATGAATCCGCCTCATGGCCTCACTAACTTTCTGTCAGAAGCTTATGGCGATGCTTTGTGCTACTAAGTGAATGAGGTTTACAAAACTTGTGAGGAATTTTGACCGGAGACTACCACAAGTCGGTCTGGCTGAAAAGGACAGCTGATTGATGGGCATCTGTGTGTGATCTTTCAGATGGAGTACAAATGAAGGCTTGGTGTCATAACAGAGAACATCTGCTTTGTTTGTATTTAAATAATTTTAAAAATGAAATTTTGACGAAATATTTGAATATTTCACTGCTATTGAAATGTCTCTCTAGATATGCAGGTATTGAATATAAGAATGTGATGATGAATTGATGGAGGTGATGTAATGAAATTTAGGTGGACATGTTTGACAGCTATGACCACAGGATCCCAGTGCGATTTGTGATACCAGCGTTCCATTTTGCTGCACAGTTCATCTCTGCCATCCCCACTCACCGTCTGAAGTTCCTGAAGGAGGCGGGCCACGGCACCACCAAGGAGGAGATCCATGAGCAGGAGTTTACGGAGGGGGATGATGAGATTGACCATGCAGAGATGGAGCTCCGCCGGGGCCAGATACTTTGGTTCCGAGGCCTAAACCGTATCCAGACTCAGGTAAGGCACCTGAGAACAACCCTGGTACCCTGTTCTGTATTTAGTCCTTCACAGCAGCGCTGACGCAAGATCATCTTCATTGGAAAATGAGCTCCCATCTAACCTTCTTTCAGTCCATCAGTTTTTGTTTAGGAAGGCGTCATCCTGGAGATGTCCTTCTTTACCACTGATGTCCAATCAGCTTTGTCTGTGGCTCATGATAAAACTGGGTCCTTTCAGTTGAGTCCTCTGAGTAGGACAGGTGTAAGTTATATTCTGAACGATCAGATATTAAACCGTAAAGTGCCCTGTCCTGTGCACAGTAGTGTGCACGAATGTCAATATTGGTTAATATTGTTATATTTTAATTATCTTAATTTATAGTAAAAGATGTAAGATGTATTGTGTTCATAGTACATTTTCCTTTTTGGATGAGCTGATGCTTGTGAGGATGTATTGAAGTTATTAAACACTTTATGGAGGGTAGTCACCAGCGATTATAGCTATACATTTAATAAGGGTGTTGTTGCAGATGGTAAGAGAGTTTTGCGCTTGTGACATCTGGAATATTCTGGCAATACCTAATATAAATGTACTTAAATGTTTTGAAATGCTTATGTGCATGTTGTATTGTTGTATCTAAAATGAGAGTGGTTAGTTAGTACAAGTTGTGCTACCAATGGTTGCAAAACTAGGCTCTATGTTCAAGAGATTTCTACTGCTGACCTTAACTAATGTCCCTGAGCGACATCCAGGGATAGAATAGAAGCAGTCTGTAGGGTTGCTCTCTGCTCCTCACTAAATGGCATTCCCTGTGGCATCCTGGCCACCTGTGGATCTCCAAAGCCTCCAGGATGCTTCTCCCCTCCAGCACAGTCCACATAGCTCACATTTAAAACAGTGTGTTAAATTACCTGTAGCTCAAAGATGAGTTGAGGAGTATTTTGACATAATTGTCTTGGCGTCCGTAGGGTTTTTCCTGTCTCATATCCTCATAAATCTCAGGACAGCTTGTTTAAATGTGGATGAAGACAGAATAAGCAGTGTACAGTCAGGCCCCGTTTTGTTCATTTTTTTACCTGTCTTTTTACCTGTCTGTCTGTTTTGACTGTAAATGTAAGACCTTAAATTTCTATTTATTCAGATAAGATGAGTTTTTATTTATTTTCTTTTTTTATATTCTAAAATTTTCCGTCGGAACCCCTTTATTACTGTGGCATCCCAGATATGTTTTCTAAAGTTTTTCATATCAATACAGTGCTTAAATAACCCTAATCCTAAAAAAACTAGGTGCAACACTTTTAATTACAATTCTTACATAGGAGCACATCTTGAGTCAGACACCCTGTTTACCGGCGGAGTTGCCCTCCCCATGGTTTGGACTCGCTGGGGAAGATTAGTGGAAAATATTTGCTACCAGCCTCTTGGCAAAGGCGTTCTTCCCTTTTCCATCCCCCAAGCTCCACCCTAAGAATACAGCTTGATAGGAAGAATTAGGCAGCTCATTGCCTGGAGGAAAGCATCCTATATAATAGGGAAGTAGGGAAGATAAGATTATATTTGGAAACTATGCAGCTAAATGCAAGGTAGAATTTTAGAGCTTACCTTAGTTTTTTTGTCTAGATAGATACACTTGCCAGCTTGTTGAATTTCATAGGGAAGTGCCCATTGAAAAGGGTTATTGTAATAGTGTTTCGCCCCAAGTACTGGTGTGGGAGTATGCTTTAAGAAATTTCTTTATGACAGGATATAAATGCTGGATGTTCTTTACAATTTCCTTACAATACTGTGTGTGTGTGCGTGTGTGTGTGCGTGCGTGTGTGTGTGTGGGCGAGATCGTTTTAAAGAAGAGATGACTCCTCCTGGAGTCAAAAAAACAATGTCTAACCAAAGGCAGTGCTTTCCCTCTCCCTATGGGCTTCATTAATTTCCTTACATTTTGAAAAACAGAACGTAAAACCTGGCAGATTTAGAAGTGAAATGCACACTTCGTTAATAAGTGTTTAGCATCTTACATGTGTTTTTTTCTTTCTCAAGATAGGTGAGAATGGGTTCAGCCACAGGTTCTGATGTTGGTTTTCTGTTCATTGATACATCTTTGAAGGGTTTGGATGAAGTTTTGTTCTCTCTCTTCTGGGTGTTGTACAGTACTGTAGCAATTAATGTAGGAACAGACATGTGCAGACACAAACAGAGATACACTTATGCACACACATACATGCAGACCGACACAGATACACACACAGAGGCACAAACATATACGCATGCACGTGCAGACACACACAGGTAAACACTCATACACACATGCAAATGCAGTCACACACAGATACACACATACACGCAGACACACAGATACATGCGAGAACCTACGCTGACCTATAACCCCACAAAGGCGCTATCATGTATACACATTATCTCTCCATCTTTCATTCTCTGTTTTCTCTATTAGGTATTTAATGTCCTGTAAGGGTGAAACACATATTTTGTGTTTTTGGTTTCAAGGGTCATCATCAAATCATAAACAACTAAATTTGAGCCTCGATTACCATAATGGCCTGGGTTAATACATTCATTATCTCTACAAAAAATGCTGTGTTCTGTGAGCCCTGATATTCATTCAACTTGAATTCTATTGTGGTTGTGTTTTCCTGTGTGGGTTAGTGGAGTGTACCACTGTGTTGTTCTGGGTTAATGGTATTTCAGGTTGGTTTTTTCTTCACCTCTGGGTTCCGTTCTTTTCCCACTGGTCCAGTCCCCTCTCCCTGGGTTCCTTTCCCCTTCCACTGGTCCAGTTCCCACTCCCTGGGTTCCGTTCTCCTCCCACTGGTCCAGTCCCCTCTTCCTGGGTTCCATTCTCCTCCCACTGGTCCAGTCCCCTCTCCCTAGCTTCTGTGTTCTCTCACTGGGTTCCTTTCCCCTCCCACTGGTCCAGTCTCCTCTCCCTGTGTTCCGTTCTCTTCTCACTGGGTTCCTTTCCACTTCCGCTGGTCCAGTCCACTCTCCCTGGGTTCCGTTCTCCTCCCACTGGTCCAGTCCACTCTCCCTGGGTTCC
>JAOVYW010000101.1:6231419-6243055 GCA_025775045.1 Hiodon tergisus
GTTCTCCTCCCACTGGTCCAGTCCACTCTCCCTGGGTTCCGTTCTCCTCCCACTGGTCCAGTCCACTCTCCCTGGGTTCCGTTCTCCTCCCACTGGTCCAGTCCCCTTTTACTTGGTTCCCTCAATTAACATCCTTCTCTGCCCACACTGATAAAGGTAACCGCTGAAAATGCTGAAGAGATCTCTTTTGAGTGGGAGCCGAAAAGCTGACCGAAAAGTCAGCGAACTAATTAGCTCTTTATCTCTTTCCTCCCTTTTCATTTGCCCGAACATTGGTGCTTTTTCTGACCACACATGGTTAGGCACACTCAATAAAGAAATAATTGGCACTCAAAACTGTTCGTACCCGAAATTGTAAAAGCCCCAAAGTTGTAAAAAAACAATTTTGTCCTGTGGAGTTCATCTTTCTACCACTGCTATGTCTGCTCCCCTACAAAAGCTTTTCTCCTCTCCCTTTTTCTTTGATTTCCCCCCCCCTCTGGCTAACCTGTGTTTTTCTCTCTCTCATTATATCTGAGTCTTTCTGGCTGGCGGCTCCTCCATCTCTTACTATTCCTGTTCTTTGCAGATGGACGTTGTTTATACATTCCAGACGGGCCAAACTGCCGTGCCGGGGGCCCTGCGCCGGCAGCCCTCAGTGGTCAGCCAGCACAACGACGCAAAAACTGTTTCTAGCCCCACCCATGTAGGGATTTCCTCTTCCTCCCTGTCCGCCAATTCTGCCGCTGCACCGCCTGCCTCCGCCTCCACTTCCTCTTCTGCTGCAGGCAGTGAGTGTGTGCGGTCTCTTCACCAACCACAGCTGCATGACCTAACCACTCCCATCGCCTGACCGGTGGCCACTGAATAACCACTTTGTTTTCTCCGCCCGGCGCCTTCCATCCTTTATGCACAGAAGCTGTCTGCCACACATCTTGACTCACTATGCATCTCCTGTTCCTTTCTTTACCAGTGCATTGCATACTCCTTTAAGTATCCACAGCCCTGTATTTTCTGCGTGCATTAACCCTCATGTCTGTAAATGCGCTTTGCCCATGGAAAAGCAAGAAGCACCAAGAAGTAATTCCACAGATCCATCTGGCCATAAGCAAGTGCAATGGCTCTGTTGTTTGCCCATGTTTCCCGTGGATTTTATCTTGGCTAAAAACTTAAAACTCCCTGATGTTGGAGAGGGAATATCTTTGGTCTAATATCATAGGTTTGATATCATGAGGGTTAATCACATTTTTGATAACAATGTCTAAAACATATATTTATTTATTGCGCTGTCTGCATCTAGCGTGCGTGCAAGCAAGCATGTTGGTGCGTGTGTGCACATGTATGCGTTTTCTCCACGCCTCTCTTTCCCACAGTTCCCAATTGTTCCTTTCTCACGCTGGTAAGCATGTGGATTCTTCCACACGTGGTATGACCATCGTTCTCAAGTCAAAGGTGTGCAGCACAACCCCCTGGCGCAAATTGTTTAACAGGAAGTGATATTTTGCAATGAAAGAGAAAAAAATTGCCACAACTGAAGGAAATCTGATGAACTGGAGTGTGAACCCTACGTGAGGGCTAACAACCTAACTTGTCAGAGGAAACATGTTCAGAGCCAGGAGACCTTGCTTCCTTTGACCTCAGAATGGTTGCTGTCTGCCCAGCAACAGAGCCTTGAGAGAGGTGCTAACTCTCCAAGCCTCCGACAGCTGCTCGACACCTCTCTCTCTCTCTCGCTCTCTTGCTCTCTCGCTCTCTCTCTCTCTACCGCCCCTTCCACTTCTCATACGGGTGCTCCTTCTCTCCATCAGAAATGGCATTTGATGTTTTTTTCCTTAAATCCGTCTCATTTAGCATTTAAGTATGGAAGATGTATGCTGGAAAACTAAAGAAAGAGTATTGGAATGGGAGGTCATTCATTGGTATAGTGAAATGGATTGATAATGAGCAACAAACAGTGTTACATGTTATGAGATGCACTGTGGAAAAAACAGCATCTTACAAAAACTATACAATGATTCATGGTCCTGGAAACATTTGGCATTTAATGAACCAAACATGAACCTATTTTGATCTCATAACCAGTCACTTGCGCACCTGGTATAAATAGGGCTGTTTGAGGTTTAAAAAAACAAAAAAACCTCTCACTGCCTCCCTCGGCTGTTTAATTTACTGAGTTAATTCACCGCTCTCATTCTTCTTTTTTTGTTTCTTTCGGATTAAATCTGCTGGCACTCTTTATTCTCCATTATTTTATTTTATTTTGCTTCCCCTTCATTCACAATCCCCTCGGCTCCCTTCCTTTGCATTTTGGGATTCACCACGTCTGCCTCTGCAGGGTTGAAAAATAATGACGATTGAGATCACAGGGGCAGGTAGACTACTGGTTGGGGGTGGGGAAAGCAGCTGTGCATTGACGACTTACACAGCAAATTAAAACGACAAGAGGACTCCGTGGTAACTGTACCTCAATAACTATTTTGTACCTCACAGACAGACATCATTAAGCCAAATAAGTTTCCTTCCATTAGCATAGGAAATATGAGTGCTATTCCAATGCAATTTTTTTAGATTTCAGATCTCTGTGAAATGGGTATGTCTTAATTAAGAGTAATTAATTTTGGTGTGAAATCTAGTGATTCTAATGCTTTTCTGATCAAATTCATGCCCCTTTGTGTATTTGACACACCTTGTTCCATCCCATTATTTATTTTTATATATTACATAAAATTATACATATATATTAAAAAACTTTTTTTCTGCTGCCACAATTTAAAGCAGCATTTAAAAACTAGATCACTGGGGGAGTGGTTTCTATTGGCCACAGCAAACGCTTTTAAAAGCATGTGATCCCTGTAAATATTTTCGTATTCTCTATCCTTCAATGCAAATAAAAATGCAGTTTTGCCCTGGAAAGTTCCAAATGGAAGGAGCGGGGCTTGTCTGGCTGGGGGGCCAAACGTGGTGGTCAGCGGGCCGTTGAAGCATCCACGATGTCAGTCACACTAGGGCCTCTGGATCAGGTTTCTGTGCCTGGATGGAGATTAGCTTCTGCTGGTGAAGAGAGAGTGATGGGAGAGTGTTGGTGCCTCTGAGACACAGAGGGCCTACTTTTGTGCTGCTGATTCGACCTGAACGAAAATTGCCATTTGCAGGACTCTGTGGTCCCCTGCAGTATGCTGGTGGGAGTAGGAGTTTTAGGAGGAGCTTATTGTGTCATTCCTTTTAATTTGCCAAAACGCTGTCCTCGTTTGTTTCTGCTTCCTTCATTTGGTGTTTCAGTTGTGAAAGATGGAGCAAACCCCTTTCAGCTAGCACAGTACAAACTCTTTCTTCAGTTTCTCAAAATGAAAATTGTTTTTAAAAAGGAGGCAAACTGTAGCAAAATTCAGGTTCAGCAAATTCCAACATTGTTTGAAATTATTAAATTAATGGGCGCTGCTCCATGTGTCTTTCCATATTTGAATTTTTATGTGCGTGTTTATTTGTCCTTCATTCAATATGTCTCATGAGCAGGGACGTGTCGGGTACTTCTTCAAAAATAACGTCAATTCTGGTGCTCGGAGCACAATATGCCTCTGCAAGATAATCACCCTAAAATTTTTCCAGATATAAATTCTGTAAAACAGAATATAAAACAGGTACTGACACCATTCTAAGGGAATCATTTTATTGCAGGAATTTTAAAATGAAATGGATTTGTTAATCTCACTCTAACTTGATGTATAGGAATAACATTTGCATATAGACGCTTACAAGACTGAGTTGTTTAAATATGAATAATATGGCCAGCACATAGATGAGGAGAATAATAACGCTTTTCACCTTGAATATGTCATAAGAAACAAGACTCTCCTTCTGCTTTAGGTGACCCAAGGGTAATTTTCCACCATACTGCATGTACTCAGTTGGTAATTGTGGAAAAGAGACTGGAAGAACTAGTACACAAATCCAGCACATTTATATTGTTGTTGCAGTTATGCATAATGTTTTAGCGTTATGATAAGTTCACAACCATTACAATACAAGAAAATAACAGTATTATTTGTATCCAGCTTGGTTTACATTTATATTACTGAAATCAGTAGGATTAAGTCAAAAATTGTAAAACTTTTGCCGTATATTACACAATTTGTTTTATAATTGGGCATAGTGCATAATCTTTGGAAGACTCATCAGTCATTCTGAGTAATTCTGAGATTTGTTCAGCTGTCCAGAATTCAGTCATTTGTGACTTATTAATTTCTTACAAGAATCAGACCCTTCACATCCCTTCCAGGCCAATTCACCAGACCCTGCTTGTTTTCCAATTTGTTTGTTTGGTTCTTGTTTGTTTGCACAATCCCCTTATTTACTTTGCTGTCAGAGTAGAGAGCCCAATGGGCTCAATGGGTATTAAAGGGCAATGAGAGGGGGGAGGACCACCCCATTTAGCACCGAGCAACATCATGAGCCGACAGTACATTAAATTGCCAAAACAAAGGCTAGATGCACACGACTCTCTCCTGTTCGCACTTTCTATGTCAGTGCCAGTTTCACGCCTGTAATACATGTTGTTTTCAGTGTCATCCTTCATAGACTTTTTGATTTATTCATTTATTTGTATTATCGTTAGGCCACCAGACCCTTATATGTGTCTCAATCACTTTTTACTCTGTCCTGTGTATTAATGGTGCCCCCACTTATTAGCTTGTGTGTTTCAAGCATGTTGGAAATGCATATTACTGTAAATTTTATGTGTGAAATATACATGTTGCCTTTAAGTAGGTAGAGAATGAGAGCATGGAGTGTTGATATGCTTGCGTAATATTTTAGAATTTGTGGTCCCCGATATTTTGAGCACTTTATTTTCCATGCTCTCCGTGGTTGCATTTATTTGGCATGTTTGTGTGTTTCTGGATTAGTTGTTTTGTTTTGTTTTGTTTTAGGTTTTCTGTATGTCGTCATCGTGCCCAATTGTATTCGATTTGTTTTTGTTCCAAATTCCTGCTTTATCTGCATTTCATTTCTAGTTTAAATTTAAGTGTGACCAAGACAGCCGTGACTGTGTCATCCTTCATTTGTCACTACTGACAGTTTTGTTCCTGTAGATATATCTATAGTTTTACCTACTGCATCATAAAATCAAGGAAAAGCCCAAGCATGGAAATCTGCAACTATGTGGTGATACTAACTGTGCCCTTCTCTTTCCTCTCTTTTCTACCCCCGGCAACTCCGTCCTGTTCCGTGGACATCACTGCTGCTCCAGATTAAAGTGGTGAATGCATTCCGTAGCTCCCTTTACGGGGGTCTAGAGAAACCAGATTCCAAATGCTCCATCCATAACTTCATGTCCCACCCTGAGTTTGTGCCCCTGTCTGAGGAGGAGGCAGCGGCGGCTAGGATCTCCCTAGAAGAGGAGAGCAACGGAGAGCTTGAGAGCCTCCCCATTCTTGCCGAAGGGCAAGGCCCCCCCCTCTAGCTGTCCTCAGCCACCCATCGTAATGTCGCCTCATTTGCCATAAACCGCCACCTCCCCTCCACACTTCCATCAGGAGATCCCCCCTTTCACGGCTGGCACATCTTGGTCATCCCTCCCTCCGGTGGACTGGTGGACACTACAATGCAGCTTGAGGCGCCAGCCCTCTCTCTTTCGGAAAGGGGCACGCCTTTCTGCGGTTTCCCATCCCCCTTACAGCTGGCAACGTGGCACATGTGTGTAATGTAAGTATAAGGACTGTGTGGCACTAAATATTGAGCGGGGCATCTTGGAATTCACCCCCATCGATTTTCCCTCTCCCCCACCCCTCTCTCTTCTGCCTTCTTGGCATTATATTTAGCATTCATCAAATTAATTTTTAATTTCTATAATACTTTGTTTTTCTACAAAAATTTTAGTGTCTAGGATTGAACTGCATTTTTTGTATTTTTGTACTCGTATATACTGTATGCATACATACATGTGGAAAATTGAAAATGTGTATGTATGTGTATGAATATATCGTGTATCTCATACTTAAAGTAGAGAAAATTGTCATATTGAATGCCAAGCAATTGGGCGCACAAAAATTATTTTACTAAAATATTTATTGTTTTCAGTAAAAGTAAAAATTTTCTCTTTGTAATAATTTACGTTAAAGAAATCCAGAACAGCTGAAAATATGAACAACATTTTTGTGTTTTTGCCTGTAATCTTATTTCCTGAATGTTTTAATTAAGTACTGGTATACAGTGTGCATGTTGTTGTTTTTTATTTTTTTTAATTTTTTCTAAACTGTTAACACTGAAAAGTTTTTAAAAAGTATACGGACATGCCTTCACAATGCCAATGCCAATGAGTGAAAGAGCACCCCCATTCTGCAGCTGGTGGATCAAAATGCACTGTAGAGTTTAAAAAAAAAAAAAAAAAGGAGAGTCTACAACTTGAGGATTTCTAGTCTCCTAAAGGCCGAAAGCTTGCGACAATACTTAAAAATAACAGGAAATGACAGAAATAACTTCATATTTATTTGTTCAAGGTACTATGTATTTTCTATAGTACGGGTTTATTCATTTTTAACTGAGTTGAGACTTGGTTGGATTCTTATAAATTTGTTGGATGGGCTGATATTTCAGTTTTTCCCAAAAATTTGGCAAAACATAAGGAAATAAACATTTTGTATACCTTAAGAGACTGTTTGGGGGAGAAAAATATGTATAGTAATTTTAAATTCTTGGTAAAGGGGTCCAACTTTCTCCGTTTGACCCTCGCTGACCTTGGTGTACATGAGTGTGACACAGAAGTTAGTCGGCCATGCTCGTGTTTTCAGTGACTGAATCAGGATCCAAACACAACACTTCTGTTCTGAGTGTAGTAAAAACAATAATATGCAACTAAACTGCTTTGTTAAGTCCTGTAACTGTTCATTAAGTCAAAGGTAAAAGCTGTAAAAAGAAAAATACTTTGGACTGCTGGTTTTGTGAGGGCGTAATCCTGGAGGATGTTTTCTTATGATTACAAATACTGCAGTACTGCCATATTTAAACCTTATTTTCATATCTAGGCCAGACAGAGTCCTCTGAATACACTTTTTCTACTTTACTACTTAATCACAGCCATATTTTATAGTTTGTATATATATATATTTGTGTATCTTGTTTTGTTTTTGTGGTTTTTTCCCTGGTTTTCCTAATCCACAACAACGATGATAAATGAAATTCTTTGCTGACTAATGGACCACTCTGTTGTTGATTGAATTGACTCAGCAGAGAAGATTGGACTCCGTGTGCTGGCATTAAGTCAGATTTTGTTTTTTCTCACTTATGAAAAGTAGTACATAATTATGGGGAAGCCCCCTGCATGATTTTTGATTATATAAAAGTATAGAGAAATGGTGTGTTATTCTTTTTAATAATTATTCTGTATTTTTAAATGTAGTACTTATTATGGCCATTGAGGACTGTGACATAGAAAACTAAAATCATCCAATCAGCTTTGTGGACCTCCCTTAGAAAAAAACACATAACCTGCAGTCCAGTTTTCAACCTCCCTCTTGTTGGCATAGCAACCCTTTTCCATAATTCTGAAACAGTTGAAATTTCTTACAAAATTTCCTGCTAGGTTTTGGTTTTGGTTTCCTTTTTGTAATCGGTTAGTAAATAGTGTTAAGTGGCGTAAAAATATAAAAGGAACAATAATGACGCTTTTGAATGATACAGAATAATTCTGAAGTATATATTTTTTTTCTATATAAATATATTTTCTATATAGTTTCTGGTCTTACTGGTTGAAATCAAAGCAAGTTTAATTTATTGAATAGGAGGAAAGATGCTTTAGATGACTGGATTTTTGTCAACTTGATTTAAGTAAAAAATACATGGAAAATTATATTTAGGATGAGAGAATATTTTGGCAATTTCACTGTTAACGCACTTTCTGAGTGAAATGACGGGACTGCCATAGAATGTTTTGTTTGGAGTCCACAAGGATCAACCCTGAAAGGCCTTTGTAGTTCTCTGTGTTAGGCACTTCCAAGTCAGGAGACACATTTCAACCGAAATTACATAACTCTGCCAAAGCCTGAGAAATAAAGTACATTAATTGTATCTTGTACATCCAGTATACTGTAAATAATTAAATATCTTATGAATAACAGGTACAAAGTGGGCAATCAAATGTCGGGGATCACCAGCATAGCTTTAAGAATGTTCTGCCAAAGTATTGTGTACAATCGTTGTTTTTGTCTTTGCATTTAAAGATCATTATGTGTACATGCCTTTCCTGACGTCTCCAAAACGCACATTTTGGGTGAATGTGATCAGGAATCGCCATGTCCGTAGTGTCACTGAAACACCCCCTTCACTCTTGGGATGGCCTTCGTTGTGCTGTCGTGACCTCTTTTGACTTGATTGCCTTCACATGCCTTTTAGGAAGTGTACGGATATACTGTATGTGTAAGAAACAGCCCTTTTGTTTACAAAGTTTTCTTCCCCAGGCTGCACAATGGAAAAAAATTGCAACTAAAGCAAGCAGCAGACAGAAAAAGTGTGTGCCCTACTGATGTTATACTGCATATAGTTAGTCCCTGACAACTGATGTTATGATGTTATACAACCACCCCCCCCCTTACAGAAATGTCTATTGTTAAGAAAATGCTCAAATATGTTGTGCAATAACTATAAAATAATGATTACAGATTTGGGAGCTAAATTTAATTTCAGAGCATTCATACTGATTTGAAAGACTGGGTTTGGTGGCACACTGAGGAATGAAATACCACAGTTGTAAATAAGACTTTTTGAAACTGGAATTGTGCCACAGTTTGAAATCACAAAGCCCTTGTTACATGTTATTTACTCACAACCAACTGAGGTAACTTGCATACTGTGCTTAACACGTTTTCAATTGCTGTATTCTAAAAAATTGGAACGCTGAAATGTCAGAATTTCAGTCATTTTGTTGGATATAATAGGCACTGGTGTTATTTTTGTATAAACCTTATATCATCAATGTGGCATGCATGACTTGTAAACAATTTGGTGGTTCAAAGCAATATGTTCATCTGGTGCGATTGTTAATTTTAGTGCCCTGTGTAGCCGAAGCCATGCTGAACTTTAAAAAACAAAAAAACAAAAAAACAAAAAAAAAAAGAATTAATTGCATTTGGGGATAAAGTAACTGTTCAATATATATGTTCAATGTTCTGCATGTTTAAGTATGGAATGATACATCCCAAATGTTTACTTGCTTCCAAGATTCCAAACATGCCCTTTCATGCACACAAAGACACTCACACTCTCTCTCTCTCGATGACGCATAAATGTTAAGCTAGCAGCAGGTTTCATTAGAGGGATGCCTATTGAAATGGGCACTGAGAGCTGTTTTTAGGTTTGTCTTAAACTTTGTATAACAAATTTATGAAAGCGTTTTGAGTTTTTTTTTTGTTTGTGTCATTTCGGCAACTGCCAAACTGGGAATGATGTCAGTGGTGGGGGAAAAACCCATTTATTTACAGTTGTCAGTCAAAGTTAAGGACAGACTGCGGGTTCAACATGTCGCCTTGACACATGCTGGTTGTCTGTCCCAAACACAATGATAGAGGGCCATTCCCTGTTCAGGAGAAACACACACTGAGAAGATGCTGCGTTGCAAAAAGGGCCAAAAATAACTGAAACTGTTAACTACTCCTATGTACTTCCTTCTTTATGTTTTTGGCAAATAATTATTTATACCATTGATTATAGTGGGTTCTTCCTGGAGAAGCCTTTTATTGGGTGAAAATCTTTAGTGAAATACCATTCAAAGAATGTGATAAAATAATCCATCCACTTCACGCTTGGTTCAGGTGTGACTTTTTGTTCAGGCCGCAAACAGTAGTGCTTATTTAGTCATGGGGGTTTTACTTTTCATTTGATCTTTTTTGACCTAGCATATTTCTCTGTGTGCACGAACAGCACTCATCCCACCACAGAGTCTGACATTCACTACACCATCTTGAAACCAGGTGGTGTGACAAATAATAAAATGAGGTCTGCCTGGAGGGTAGCTAGAGATGTTCAGAAAGTAAACATTTATAATGAATGCAAAACCATGGTATGTTCACAGGAGAGCTTTTGTGATGGAGGGAGGGATTAGTTGCATGCCTTTCACAATGACCAATGACATAAAGAGAAATGATTGGCTTCTCCCCAGAATCTCAGTCATCTGTTGTGCAATTGAGTTTTGTTTATTGTGAAATTGTACATTAAATTTCCGTCTATCTCTTCACACCAGGCTTTGGCCAGCTTCATTCCATCTTTTCCCAGGCAAGGATCTGTTATTAAACACACAAAAAACTTCTGCCCATTGCAGAATATAGCTTCAACTCAAAATTTTCCTGTCCTGTAAATAGTGCCAGAAAAGCAAAAATTAGTGGTTTTGATGTGACCAGCTGGTAAACTGGTTCATCCCACTCTCAAGGGAAAGGGCTCAGACTAAACCGAAGAAGAAACTTTATATAGCCATCCCTATTCTAGCTTTGAAGTTTTTTTTTTTTCAGGTCATGGATTGACTCATAGAAACACTATGCCCCCTATTACCTTGCCTTACTCAATTTGTTGAACACAGCACCCTCTAAACCACTCCCAAAGCGTGTAGACATCTTCATTTCACCTTTGAAATCTGCTTGAATTTGATATCACCTGGACTGCAGATCCATATGAAGAACTCAAAGACACTTTGTCTTTTAATACAGACAATTTTACTGCTAGCTGTGGAGGGCTTAAATCTATCACTGCCAGATCCTGTTGTCGAGCCACTGTGTTTTGCTAAAATGTGAATTCAAGAGTGTGGACTGAAATATGGGACTTTTAATTACCGCTTAAAACTATACTCATTGGATTGTTCTATCACTTAATCAATCCAAGTCTTCATGATTAGAAGTAATGTGTTTTTTAGAATTGGCCGCCCTGTTTTAGAGCATGGTCATTAGGCTTGCTGGCAACTTTTAAGGACCAATGATGCATGCACCCCTTAGGAAACCACTGGGGAAACGATTGTGCCTTCATGCAGGTGCTCACTGTTTACAGCCACTACCGTGGCAGCCGGGTGCCACAGCTGCACAGAGCGGTCAGGTGGTGCTTTTTAGGCTCAGCTAAATGGAAGCTTTGTTTTTTTTACGCTCCCTTTTGGGTTTGTTTACTCACTCACTAAAGTGCAATTTGTGGTCATGGAGTCTTAAGAGCATGCAGGGATGGTTGTGTGTTCACTGCTCAGTGTAGTATGCACCTGGAGCTTCTATGTTTTTGACTACAGTGTACAGGCGTTTGTTCCTGGAAAGGATTTCAAAAGGTAGTCTGCGTTTCAGTTTCTCTGCATATAACAGCCAGAGCTGAAAGATTAACATAGAAATATTTAAGTTCATTCCTGCTGTATTGCATTTCCAGCTCAAGCTTAATTTTTTTTTTTTTTTTACTTAGTGCTGATTTCCATTGCTGGGGACAAGCTCGTCATGCTGGCCATGTCCATGTATTAGCAAAAGGAAACATTTTGCAACTCTTAAGTATATAAAATTTGCCCTTTCAGTGATATAGTCCTCTCAGTACAGCAGTAGAACCAGATTTTTTAAGCAAACAACCAATGGCTATGACAGGCGTAGCATATTTTAGAAGTTTAGAAGGCTTACTGTTAGTAAAACAACACCAGCATTTAGTGGGGGGGGGGG
>JAOVYW010000101.1:6243155-6255101 GCA_025775045.1 Hiodon tergisus
GAATAAAGAAGCAGACTCGAATTACGAGTGGTCTCGGTCATTTCCAGTGTGCATTCCTCTCTCTCTGTTGCGTGCGGTGCAGCAAGTGCGCCCCGTGGTTGTCACAAAATAATATTAAATCAAACAAGCCTGCCTCCATTTATTGTCCTTCATTGTGGTGATGAAGTGTTACAGTAAAAATCTAAAATCTAAATTTGTACCCCACTAGTTCTGTTTGATCACTTGACCCCCTTTAATAAATATTTTCAGTGTTTACTCTTTATATCATTAGATGGAGAAAAGAAGGAAAGAAATTTAAAAATTATGGGTATATAACCATAAGACGAGATGTGTGTGAGTTTGGTGAGATTCGGACCTTACTGTGGAAATTCAGGGCTATAACATTGACACCCTCCGAGGATAAAAGGTTTTGTCCAGAAAACTGCCGTGAATTTGCATACTGCTCGAATGACACTAAAGTAAATATAAATAAGTAATCATTTTTAAAAATCGAATCAGGTTTCCTTTCGTTTTCCGGAAAGATCTGAGTGACAGCGACGAGGCGGATACAGATATTAAAACCGTAGTGTTGATACGCCAAGTCGTGAATCTGGGTTGGGGCTCAGCTTTCAGTATTCTCTATGGGTGTGAGGCGTGTAGCGTCCGGTTTGCAAGGAAGCACTGTGGAACCAATCAGCAATAGCTATTTTAAATATTAACCGGAAGTTAAAACCCACCATGTTGAATTTGGTCGTGTTATGTGTCGATAAAGTGACACCTATTTTACGGGATTTGTGCGTGCATGATTACTACTTGCATATGGTCCTTTCTTATAATTATTTGTCTTAAATTCAAGTTAGAATGTAGCAGTGATACGAGTTTACACAGGTGGGTTATTTTAGTTATTGGTAAATCACCATGTATCGAATGATATTCCGGCTAATTTCCGGTAACGACATCATGCGAAATAATTTTTTATCTTAGCTATTAGTTAAATACAAAAATGGCAATAAATGTGTTTGTGGAAAGTACAACAGTAGTATTCAACGCGTTTATTTTGCTCTTAATCCCTTAGTATTTTCTCGATTTCTGCTAACCGACACTAGAACTGTATATGTTCATATAATTTAGATCTGCAAATTAAGTCGTTACGGTCGTTAGCTTTATCGTTGATATGAACTCCATTAAGTAACTGAAATGAGAAATTGAGGGTTATTTAGTTTGATTAAACTCAAGTGAGATGTATAGAACTACCAGACGTTAACGGCTTTTTAGTGTAGTGTGGAATTAACCACTTGTAAATCAATTGTTATTCTTGTTCTTGAAACGATGGAGTAAGAAGTTCAGGAAATACACGATTACTATGTAATGATTCCCCTGGTTACTGTTGGTAAACGGGTTGCTAGCGGATGTAACTTAAAGTGCGACATGGTTATAAAGTTAAGATCTTCCTGGGTAATACCGTGTCCAGCTGCCTATAAAATCGTTCTGTTATTAAATTTCTGTTGGAGAAGCTGTTTAGTTTTGTAGTAACGATGCAAGTAATGCTAGGCTTTGCATGTAACTTTAGATTGAAAGTTAAATTGACTATTTAGATTACAGTATTTCATGGTTTCAGGGTATTCCACGTTTTTCTAGACAACCTGCTATATGTGACTGACTTGACAAGGCTCATAACGACTAAACATATTTAAGACTGCCGTCGTTTATTTTCCGTTTGTCTTGATATCTTAAAGTCCGTCATTTTCAAATGAGTACAAACAGGAAAATTAATTGTTAAAATGTTTTCCTCACCTAGAGGTTTTTTTTAATTCTGCTTCTGGCATTTCTGTGAATGTATGGTTTTTATGGTGAATTTTTGATGCGTCTGCACTGTGGTGAAAAAACATATTAGGCATCTTAGACTGACCTGCATTGTTTCTTTAGAGCAATCTCACTGCCAAATATGAACACACTATCAACTCCAACAACCCAGTATCCAGGAACTGACGCAGCATGCAGGTTATTACCAGGAGAGGGGAGTCAGGTAAGAAATGTAAAAGTAAATATTTATTTCTGGTAATTTGTTGGTTTTGACACAGTCACTTGATTTGTGTGCTCTTTTAGTTGAGTAATAATAATGGCTGTGTGTATATGTATATATATGTGTATGTATATGTGTGTGTGTGTGTGTGTGTGTGTGTGTACACACACACTTTGCCTGGTGGCTCGGCCTGTCTAGACAGTGGTCCGGCATTGCCTCCCTACTCAGAGGTTCCTACTGGCCTGTCTAAAGGATAGTCCTCCATCACCTCCCTAACAGCCTGTTTAGTTTTGACTAGTCTTTTTTGGGTCATTTGTTTATTGTCTGGAAAAGATGAGAAATAAATGGTGTAGACTTGGTACTCTGTTTCCTTGTCTGATCAATCCTGGACTGGTCATGACCAGTCTTTTCTTTGAAAGCTGCAGAACAATGTTTGTAAATTCACAGTGTAGTTGGTTGTCCTGCAGGTCCAGCCCAAGACCCCGCTCCTGCAGATTCTGCGTTTGGCTGGTGCTAAGGAGGAAACCTTCACACTGAAGGAGGTGTGTGTGAATTGCAATGTTATCTTGCTCTCAGCCCGTTGTCATGGTAATGAAGCTTGAAGAAAACACTACAAGAAATGCCCATGACTGTATAGTTAAGTTGGAGGGAAAAAGAAAATGGGTTATATATTCTTTAAAAAAGCACTATATAAAGCTTGTTTTTAAATCTTTGATTTACTTATTTTCATTGTGCACAGCCCAATTAACTGTAGGACATTTTCCGTTTACGGTATTGCTGGAGTTAGTTGCTGCGGTTTGAAACAGGTCATGCATTACCTGGGCCAGTACATCATGGTGAGGCAGCTGTATGATAAGCAGAGGCAACACATTGTGCACTGCCAGGATGACCCACTGGGGGAGCTCCTGGAGGTGGAGAGCTTCTCTGTCAAAAACCCAAGGTGAGCTCCAGTGTGTGCGCTGGACAGAATTCAACCTGCTACTTGTGTTCACTTGCTTGGAAGAAAATTGTAAAATTTTCTAATTTACAGTCCTGTCTATGAGATGCTGAAGAAGAATTTAATCATCTTCAACAGTGCAGGTATGCAGTGGTGCCTTTGACATTTCTCATACTAGAGACCCCCCAATTTTAAATCAAGCTCTGCAATGTGGTAATGTATGAAAAGTTTAAATTAACGTTTACCGTGTATTTCCCACCTCACCTTGGCCATGACAGTGGCGTTGATTATGTTGTCATGACAAAATAACCGTCTTGTTACATCCCTTTTGCATCTTAACTTCAATTGCTTCTCTCACAATGGAAATTTATTTTGGGGTGTATGAAATTTTTATTTGTTTATTTACCCTCTTACATATGCTAAAGGCTATGATTTAGCCTTTTAATTATTCTATATAATTATACCATTGTTATACTAGGGCTGGGCGATATGGCCAAAGTTGTTATCACGATTTCATATCGATAATTATCACTATAAATGTCAATTATTTCTTTCAAGTTTAAAGGCAGAGTTTTGCTCCTGAGTGTAAGTTGAAGAAACTAGACAGTTAATTGTGGTTTTAAACTGTTCTTTATGGTCAGAACATGACAAACACTTGCCAAACAGTGGATCATTTCACAAATTTGAGGTAGAACATTCAAAAAAATTATAATGATAAAATCTTTTTTCAACATAAAAATATGCATGAGTAAAATCAACAAAATAAATGTCTTAATAGATTTAGCTTAACATGTTGCCAACGCCACTGTTTCCGCTGTTTGAGGTCTCCGTTCGCCTCGGTTGCTTTGCGGTTCTATGTACTTTCGCTGCTCTGACTTTGCTTAACAAACCCACGTGACAAGTCTTTTTCGAAGACCTAGTAGATGTGCTGGTTTAATATGTTACTAGGGACCAGCGTACCAGCTACATTGAATTGCTGAGTAAGATATCAGAAATTTCAAAACATTAATGTATTTATGATTTTCCATTCTACTGGGAATGTTAATTTATTAGTGAGCTCTACATCAAAAGTTTCTTTTAATATGATTAAAATTTCCGTTGCAAAGAGAAGGAAAGTAATTGCGTTCAATCGCTCTAATGCTAATACATTGAATTTTTCTAATGTCTCACTTGGAAGTAAAATTTTAGTCAAAGTATCATCACATAGCTTTAATTTGAATTGTAAGTAAAGTGAGTATTGTGTAATGACTGAATAAAGTGAGTGACCTGTTTTTTGTTGACAATGTCCTCGTCCTTCGAGCTGGTCATGGGCACTGCACTTTCTTCGGTGTCGCTCATTTCACTTATTCCGCTCCAACTACAAGCCTGCCAGCCACTGTGTCTTGAAACAATACGACGCGCTGGCTTCTCACCGTGCAACTTAACTTGTGCAATTCATACCTCTACTCCTGCGACATTATTGGCATTTGTCAGTTTGTGGTTCAAATGAATTTTCTCGAACATTTGTTATATTTATATAGAAGAAAATGATACCGCAATAATTGTTTTATCGCCCAGCCCTACTTTGCTCTAAGATGAATTGAGTGAAGATGGTGTGTTTGTATTCGCAACAAAGCTTCCGAAACCTGTCGGTCATTGTTTAAGCACTCTGCTTTTTGCTAGCCTCAATCTGAGGCACTGCGGTTGAATTTGAGACCCTGTCTCGCTGTAAACTCTGCTCTTTCCTTGTGTGGGGTGTGATGCAGCCAGTGTGTGGTGTGGATGGCACAAGTTGAGGCCGGAGTGCCTGGTAAGTTGGCTAGGAGTTGTTAGCTGAATAGCAGGGGAACATAACTGGCATGTGGATTTGGTAGGATTCAGTTTTCTGTTCTCTGTGAGCAGCAAAGCCCTGCTAGGAAAGGTCAGCCTGCTCAATGATACAGAGAATGACTGTGCAATGTAAAGAGTAAATGTCAGGAAGGGGTTTTTTTTGTGTTACTGTGTCTTATTTGAAATCCAGACGCTGCAAAGAATCTTTCTGTCGGCAAGGATTCTAATGAGACCACGAGCGAGGATCCTGGTCAGGTAAAGCTCAAGTATGGTGCTGTGGAGAAACAGTGTCCTAACTCTTCTATGGCAAAGAACCATCAAGCACTGTCCTTGCATGCAGAAATCTTTGCATGCAATTTGGTTATTTAGAGGATGATAATCCACGGCTCTGTGTGCTGTTATTTCAGTAGCTTTCTGGCTGTATTTAAAATTCTGATTGTTTTAAATCTGAACTACACCCTTAAGTAGGTACTTAAATTTCATCTCCAACGTGCAATGTCAAAACTTATGACCATAACCATGCTTGAGACTTGGGCTAAGGAGCTGGTTGGTTCTTTGCCCTGGAAGACAACGGCTGTCTCCGTTTGGTATAACTGTACAGAGTGGCACCGTCTCTGTACCTCCTCATCCCTGGGTTTGCCTGGAGTTGGGGGACAGAGTCACTGTCTCTGTTTTTCAGTCAGTTTTCTTCTCTGCGCCACATTTCTGGGAGGGGTTGCAGCTTCTCCATTCACTGACCAGCCCCACCCCTCTTTAAAACTATTCATGTACTCCCTTTAAAAAAAATTATATATATATATATATATATATCACTCGTCATTCTTATCATGTAAATTCTTTATTGGTCCTATTTAGTTAGGGTTTAGGGTATGAACTCAGGGTCTCAGTGTGTGTGTTTGTGTATTAGGTTTTATTGAAGATTAGTAATTTGAGGTATATTTACTCTGTTTATGGATATGTGAAGATTACATGGTTCAAATCCCATTAATATTTGTAATTGTTACATGTGCTAATCCATAAACATGCTTTTACAAATTTATTTGTAGCCTTATTTGAGTTTGGCTACAGAATGTGATATTGTTTTCGTAATGCTATTAATTGGAAGTATAGATTGTCGGGTTTCTGAGTAGTGAAGTTAATGTACTGTGGCTTTGAGCGCCCCCCCGGCCTCCCCATTGGCGGTGTACTGTGAGGTGTAGAAGCTGCTGCTCCCCCCTTGCATTCGCTATCTGCGGTTTGAGCACTGATTTGCTTTCTCTACCCATGCAGACCTCCAGCAGCTTTCCCAAGCCGGACCTGGCTCCAAGCGTGGCTGGACCCAGTACCTGCTCAGTGCAGTCTGCCTCACACCGCAGACAGAGGGACCTTGATGACGGTAAACGCATAGGCTGGCCTCTCCAGGCTGCAGTCTGTTTAGCTTGGCACATGTAGGCTGTATAAGACACAATGAAGATGAACATTATTTTTCGTATGAGAATGCATCCAGTGCATTGACATTGAAGTGAAATCTATTGGTCTGAAATAAAATCACATTGTGCACAAATCAAATTTGAGATTATAAATGTTCTTATGTTCTGATTTATTTGCAAATAACCTAGATCCGCTGTTTAAAGTTTGCTGGTTAATAGTAAGAATGACTATTATGTTATTTCCCCACATGGGAAATTTGTGATCTTAGAGTGTGGATTGATGGTTCCTAAAATCAGGATGTGACTCGCTCTACTACAGAGCTAATAGGGAGTAACATGCAGTATGAGGACAGTATGATTCAATTGCTAATTTTACTGAAAGAGGAATAAACAGGGCATGACACATGATAGCATATGCATATGTAACTTCACTGACTGTTGCTCATAGTTCATGTAGGTGTTTTAGAATTGTTTCCAAATTATTTATGAACATGCATGTAAACC
Source organism: Hiodon tergisus (assembly GCA_025775045.1). Classification (NCBI taxonomy): domain Eukaryota; kingdom Metazoa; phylum Chordata; class Actinopteri; order Hiodontiformes; family Hiodontidae; genus Hiodon; species Hiodon tergisus. The sequence continues at coordinate 6,249,817 of JAOVYW010000101.1, forward strand.
TTAAGCAATGGTGAGTATTCTGCCTCTGCCGGTTTCTGTTTAAATTATCTTGCACTTTCAGATTCTCTTGATGGCTTGCCTACGTCTGCTTGCAAGCGGCCAAAGCTGGATGTTAATCTTGATGAGTGGGACCTATCTGGGCTGCCGTGGTGGTTTCTGGGTAACCTGCGCAGCAATTATGGTCGAAAGAGCAATGGTTCCACTGACATCCACACCAATCAAGTAAGAAAATGTGATTGACTTGGATGGGCTTGGTTTTTATGTTGACGCTGGTATGTTTCGGCAGATTCCTTGCCAGTTTCTGCACTCTTTAAAAAAGTATTTATTTGAATTTTTATGGTGGTTATTGTTTATTTCAAAATTACTTGGATTTTGTGTGGTATTCTTTTTGGTCATCCCTTCCAAACAGCTTTAGAAATCAAAGTTTTAGAAAATGCAAAATAATGGAAAGAAGCATTAAGTAGTGTGGGGTGAAGGCTTTCTTTGAGTTTCTCCAGCTATAAACTCATCCAGCTGTAGTAAACGATGACTCATCAGATTGTATTACTGCTCAGGTGTTACACCAGGTTATGCGTTTTGGTTACGTGCAGTTTCCGAATGGATGCCCTACCCATGCCGTTGTTTTGTGGTTTTTAGCTTCTCTTAACATTTTGTCATTTAGCAGACGGTCTTGTCCAGAGCGTCATACAAAGTGCTGTAGATTTAGGGTTCATGTATCGCCTGACTGAAAACGATAGTAATCGGGGAAATTGCGGGGGGAAAAGGGGCACGTCTTGTTTCATTGTCCTGGTGCAACGAGTGTTATTGTATTCCAGTTCTCCCCGACATAGATTAGTCCGTTGACCCAACACCCCTGACCAGTGCTCTCATAAAAATGAATTACAAATGGTCCATTGAAAAGTTGTTCTTTTTGACATTTCATTTTAAAACGGTGAAACTCAAAATCAACTATTGTAAGGTGACATTGTATTGGTTTTGTTGGCAAAGATATATAATTAACTTAAATACGTTGCTTGTGCTATGGAAGCTCCCAGATTACACGGATGAAAAACAAATTGCTTATGAGGTATACCCTAAACAGGACACAGATACCTTTCCTTTGGCCTCTACCTGTAAACCATTGAAGTTGCCTTCACATTTTCTCAATAAAAACCCCAATGTTGAGGGATAATTGGCCAGGCTGAATCTGAAGCAGATGGCAGAGAGCATTCTACAGAAGTGATGCCAGAAATGGGGTACCAAATGATATCAAAGTTTCTGGCATAACTCAGCCAACCACAGTTGGATCAGTAATCGGGGAGTTGAAGCTATATTACCCAGGTACTGCCAAGAACAGTAAAGCAGATTAATGGTGCACCGGTCAACCATATATTTTGTGGTCGGATGAGACCGAAATTGAGCTTTTTAGCTAGAACCTTTTTGGCAAACCTAGCAATGCCTATGCCTCGTAACAGTGAAGTATGGTGGTGGCAGCATCATGCTGTGGGGATTCTGCTCATCAGCAGGGAATAAGCATCTTGCCTGAGTACGTAGAATGGATTCAGGAAAATACAGGGGAATACTGCAAAAGAAACAAAATCACTCCAACATGGTGGGCAAAGCTGTTGCATACTTGCCTCGAAGACCTTTGGCTCTACCAAATGTAGTGTATGAGTTTAGTACTTTAGTACTTGCGCAAGAATATTTGGTTTTTATTACCGTCAGACATTTTCCATTGTAAAACCAATGTCACCTTAATTTCAAATTACCATTTGTAATTTAATAATATTAGAGAATTGGTCAGGGATCTGAATTCTTTTGCAACAGAATATATTCTGTAATTCTTCAGTTACTTAATACTTCAAAGTCCCTTTATCCATTATTGTGTTTTACCCCTGTTTTAAGGTATGTATGTGATTTCACATTTTACAATAAAACAAATTTGTGTTCAAACCCTACAAAGTTTTAAATGTGCTATAAGGAAATAAGCTTCTCTGAGATGGGTAACCTTATCGAATTTGCTATGATGTTTAAAGAAAAGACGTTGGCTTTCGGGTGAAGGTCACAACTAGACTGAGGGTACAGCTGTCCCCTGGACAGGATGAAGACACGGCCATTGTTTCTGACACCACAGACGACCTGTGGTTTCTTAACCAGGCAGAGAGTGAGCAGGTGAGCATAGAAATGAAGGAGGCCGCTCTGGAGCAAGGAAGTGACGGCCAGGAAGAGGCCGATAAAGAGGTGGGAAATATTCCTAAAACAAGCATGAATGTGTTCAGTTAGGTTCTCCTGTATTTTCTTGATGTAATGAAGTTTTAAATTTTTGTTGCTATTAAAGTCCTTTGACTGTTTCAGATGCCAGAAGAACCAGATGATTCACAGTGTTTGAGTGATGACACAGACACTGAGATCTCAACACAGGTCTGTTCTTCAGTATAATCTTTCACCAGCTTGGGTACAAAGCCGGCCCACATCTTTCTTTAATCACGGGATTTTTTTCCCCTTTTCTGCTCTTTTGAAATGCCATGAATGAGGCTATCAGATTTCTGTTTTACACACTTATTTGTGATGTGGTAGAATGTCTTAAATATACACAATGTATAGGATGAAACTGATTCAATTTGTTGGAATCTCGTCTACTTTTCAGGACGCATGGCGGTGTTCTGAGTGCCGCAAGTACAACCAACCGACACAACGCTACTGCGTACGTTGCTGGGCCCTGCAAAAGGATTGGTACAAGGACTGCCCCCGGCTGGCCCATTCCATCTCCGTGCCCAACATCCCTGCCATCAGCATAGAGCAGGAGGAGGAGGATGATGCTGTGGATGTGCCGGATTGCCGCAGGACCGTGTCTGACCCAGTCATCCTCCCCTCCCATACCTCCCAGGTCCGGCTTTTGGGCAGGGGGAAGGGACACAGCAAACATGGGCTGGTCATCTCAGAGGGGCCGGCCAGCTCGGAGGGTGACAGCCAGGACACGCTGGACATGGAAATGGATGACCGGCCAGAGGCCCTCCTAGAGCCCTGCAAGCTGTGCCGGGTCCGCCCCCGCAACGGCAACATCATCCATGGGCGCACAGCGCACCTCATCACCTGCTTCTCCTGCGCCCGGAAACTGCACAAGTTCCACGCCCCCTGTCCCGGCTGTGGCCAGATAATCCAGAAGGTCATCAAAACCTTTGTCGCCTGACTTGTATGGCGGCTTGCTGAATATTTGTCCCCTCTCTTGCTCTTAATTTCTCATAAGCCGTCATGGGGAGAAGGCTGCCAGAAGGTACTTAGTGATTTGTATTTGTCTGTAAAATTGCCAATTTTTTTATTTTATTTTTTTCATCCGCTAAAGGAAAACCACAGCATGCTCATTATGTGGCATCCTGAACATATTGGAAATACTAATTTAAAAGATCAGATATTTATTTATTTATTGTCTCTGTTGTAATTGATTTGTCAAATTGCAGCCTTTAAAGGTCCACAGATCCTTTGTGAATGTATTACTGAGTTTAACGCCTTCATCATTTCTGAGATACTCGGATTAGAACTTCCATATTTATTAGCTGCTATTGCATGTTGAGGGAGGAGTAGCACCATGACGTTTTGTTGCCGGATTAAATAACACAAATCAATGGTTTACATTCTGACTGTGATGATTAATTTACGCATGCCTAGCTAAAACGAAGGTCCAACCTGTTTGTAAAATTTCTAGACTAATTTCATTTTGTAATTCAGGCTTATTGTGACGCGTTTGTGCTTTAAACAGCATGTTTGCAGTTTGATTCTTGCCGTTAGTCCGTTGTTTTAGTGGGAAGATTTATGAGCAAAATAATTCATGCAGGACTAAACTGCATCTTAACATGTTGAGTCTTTGGGTAACTTTCGGGTGCTGGTTGCCATTTGCTGTCTTAGCGCAAAGTCAGTGCCTTGCAACATGAGGTACAAACATGAGGTCTTAATTCTCCAGTGCCAACGTGTGTTAACACTGCAATGGTATCTAGGAGAACAACCTGAACTAATGTACGTAAATGTTTTCTTTTGTGCATGGGTTTAATTCCATTTAATTTGTTATGAAGATGCCACAGTTATATTTGTGTCTTCTGTTACTGCCCCTTGTTTTGCTTCAGTGCGCTTCTCATCACTGGCACTTTAAAATGGCTGCTAAGTGATGGCAAATGTAATGCTGGTCCAGCCTCATCAACCCCACCTGCCTGGTTTCTTTGTGTTGCACAATATTTGCTTTAAATCTTTTAAAGAAAGCGTCTGCGGTGTACATTGCCCTAAGAAAGTTTATTTTTTTTTTTTTTGCTGCTGTATTTTACCTACAGTACTGTGACATCTGCTTTATGTAAATAGCGGAACATCTAGGTGGCTTTCTAATCTGCTAATGTGGGTAAAGTCTGAGACCATTGTAGCCTCTGTTCATCAAAGTTATAAAGTTAATCAAAGTGTTTTTGGCTTTTCATCCCCAGCCTGAAGTTGTAACGGTATATCTGTGTTCATCTGTTTTGTTGAATTCCTGACTCGTTCACTGCCATTGTGTGTTCAACAAATTGTTTATGTTGCTGGACATGTTATCACTGCCATAATTAATTCCCCCATGTTTAGGGGTGTCAGTTTTTATTCTAAAGTATAATAAACTAATGAACACTTGTGCATAAAATACCAATGGTTTTCTTTCCGCTGTTTGACCTAAGCTGTGAAATTGGCAGAAGTTAAATAACTGGGTATGAGGAAATGAGCATTTTTTTGATACTCTTTGTCAGTGCTTACTTTATGGGTGATGTTATGCTCATGTAAATTTAAAAAACCTTTCTTGGCTAACAAATAGTAGGGAAAACTGTTTCCACCACAAATTAATTTTTTTAAGCTGCTTGCCATGTCTAGTGTAGTATCGCGCAAATACTTTATACCTTCCTACTTTTTTGAGGGTGAAGTGTCTGATGTTGGGGACTAGTGGCTTGTTGCTAGTAGCTGGCTACGGTCTGTAGAAGTAGCATTATGGAGTAGTAGGACTGCAGTGTTGAATTGTTAACAGCTTAAACGGCAAGGTGGCCTCATTGAGGGCAACATGTGTGGTTACTATTATATGTACTTTGAGTGTAGAATTGAGGGAGATTTCTTATGATGGGACCATGGGAGACTTTCTTTAATGGGATGGTTGTGGAATCAAGGGAGATTTCCTTTCATATTTCCAAAATGTTATTGCTTGTATTTACTTCAGACTTTATTAATCAGTGTGGCAACCACGGGGCGTACTTGCTGCGCCGCACGCAACAGAGAGAGAGGAATGCACACGGGAAATGAGCGAGACC
>JAOVYW010000101.1:6255201-6279752 GCA_025775045.1 Hiodon tergisus
AGAGGATGGGCTCCCCCACTAAGCCGGGTTCCTCTCAAGGTTTCTTCCTGCAAGCCTAGGGAGTTTTTCCTTGCCACCGTTGCCACTGGCATGCTTTTGGTGGGTCAGGCCTGGGACATACTGTATCTTTCTCTATGTAAAGCGTATTTGTGACATGGCAACATGTGAAAAGCGCTGTATAAAAATAAAATTGATTGATTGATTGTTTTAATTTTAGAAACCTCAGAAAACTGTTGCCTTGTTAACATTTTGTTAGAAAAAATTAGCAATAGGCCTATAATAAAACATGCCTCGAAATAACAATACATTTTACATTAAAGAGCTACTAAGAGTATTTTCTCAGTAAATGCTGCTATATAGATATACATATACACTGATCAGCCATTATGTCCACTGACAGGTGAAGTGAATAATACTGATAATCTCGTTATCATGGCACCTGTCAGTGGGTGGGATATATTAGGCAGCAAGTAAACATTTTGTCCTCAAAGTTGATGTGTTAGAAGCAAGAAAAATGGGCAAGCATAAGGGTCTGAGGAATATTGACAAGGGCCAAATTGCTAGATGACTGGGTCAGAGCATCTCCAAAACTTCCGCTCTTGTTTCCGGTCTGCAGTGGTCAGTACCTATCAAAAGTGGTCCAAGGATGGAAAAGCAGTGAACCGGTCATGAACAGGGTCATGGGCGGCCAAGGCTCATTGATGCACGTGGGGAGCAAAGGCTGGCCCATGTGGTCCGATCCAACTGACAAGCTACTGCAGCTCAAATTGCTGAAAAAGTTCATGCTGGCAGTGTGATGCTTTGGGAAATGTTCTGCTGGGAAACTTCGGGTCCTGCCATTCATGTGGATGTTACTTTGACACGTACCACCTACCTAACCATTGCTGCAGACCATGTATATCCTTTCATGGCAACAATATTCCCTGATGGCATTGGCCTCAGGAATGGTTTTAGGAACAGAACAACAAGTTTGAGGTGTTTACTCGGCCTCCAAATTCCCCAGGTCTCAATCCAATCAAGCATCTGTGGGATGTGCTGGACAAACAAGTCTGATAAATGGAGGCCCCACCTCGCAACTAACTGAGGGTTGAAATGTAGTCAATAATTTTTAGTGACATTTAAGGGAGAAGTAGAAATAACGGTGTAATTGATCAATGGTCCCAGGCAGGGGGGTTGGAACAAGGCCGGATTGAGAATTAACGGTGTGATAGGGTAACAGGTTGAGATGAAAGGAGGGGTCTGAAATTAAGTCCCACGGTTGGAGGGGCTGCAAGGAAGAGACCAAGATTAGGTTCCACAATAGGAGGGGTTGAGAAACGGCATTAAAAAGGGATGCACTGGGATGTAAGTGTTATGATGCGTTATCTTTTTTGGTTTTGTTGTGGTTGATCTAGTCTTGTTTGTCATGTCTTTGTCTTTGTCAACTGGAGAGAGTAAAGGACCAGCTCAGTTTGCTTTATGCTTTTGGATCCAAAGCAATAAACCTATTACATCAGACTTAATGTATTATTTGTTTTAATTCCATGGTGAAATTATTAAAGTGTGAAAGGCTGAGACCGATTTCCCCCACATTTAATTGGCAAGCCAGCCAGGAGAGGCTCGGGGAAGCCGAATGCTTGGACGGAACTGCTGCTTCTCGAATTCAACGGTGGCCACAAAAATAAGGTAAGCAGAGCCTTTTTCCAAAATCTGTACGCATTGGCTGTGTTCAAGAGCAGTGTGTATCTGCCCAGGCTAAAGCAGTACTAAGTGCTAAGGCAGAACCTAAAAAGAAGTAAACGTACAATAAGAATAAAGTTAAAAGTCTGATGTAAGGATGTACGTATGAGTGGAGAAATGTTGGAACTGATGCTTAATGCAATGATAGCTTGTTGAGTTGTTATTTGTGCTATGTTTATTGAAGGTTTGACATATGAGGTTGTGATGCATATTAGAGTGTGAGGAAAAAGAATGACCAGAAGTGTACGGAAACCTGTGGCTACCGCTCTCCTTGTAGATCAAGGAGAGGTCTAAACGGGCAGGTGTAGTGTACATATCCTGTGGCTACCGCTCTCCTTGTGGATCAAGGAGAGGTCTGAACGGGAGGAAACCTGTGGCTACCGCTCTTTTTGTGTTGAGGAAGTGTATCTAAAAGAGGTCTAAACGGGCAGGTATAGTATAAAATCCTGTGGCTACCGCTCTCATTGTGGATCAAGGAGAGGTCTGAACGGACAAGAAACCTGTGGCTAGTGCTGAATGGGCATAACCCCTGCGCTTCTCTTGTGTTGGGGGAGTGTATCAGGAGGAGGCCTGCACGGGTCACTGAGAGACCTGGTCAGACTTGTATGTATGAATAGAGAATGTGTTCTTTGGGGTCCATGTGTTAAAGTTAACAGAATGACAGGAGATATGTGAGTACACAAGGGGAAAAAAAGGAAAGCACTAGCGTGAATAAAAGTTACGGGAATATGATGAAAATGTACGCTTTTTTCGGATGGTAACACTGCTTTTTGTGCTGAATGTATGCTTTTGCTGGGTTATAACTATGCTTTTTCTGTGGGGTAACAATGTTTTTTTGCTGTAAATGAATGCCCTCGCAGAAGAGTTAAGAAGGATAGAAGACGAGTGTTTGGAAGAAGTAATAATTAGAAGAGGTGTACGGATATTTTTAGTGCTTTGGACAACCTTGTTTGTTATATTGTGGATCACATGTATTAATTATATGATTAATGGGGATATAGAAACACAGGGGATTAGGACACATTTTTGGCTAGAGCGAACCTACAGAGATTCAGAAGAGGTTAAACAGTACCAAGATACACAACTGATAAATTTTAAACTGGCACTTTACCAAGTGAATTCATTTGGAGCAGGTGCAGGCAGAATTTCTGGATATACAGTGGGAACCATTGTTGAAACGATTGTGGACAGCAGGGATATTGGCGTTAGTGTTAGAACGGCTATGCAAGGATCCAGAAAGAATAGAAATAACACCGATCAGGCTGGGTTAAGGAATACCAGAAGGGTTTGTGGTTCAGGGGCGTGAGAAAATGTTATTGAATCCGCAATTGTGTATTAGCGTAAGCCAAAGGAGAGTTCGGTGGGAAACTAGCAACTGGGCTGATATCAAAAGAACAGCAGAGCCAAACGATACCGTAAAACTAGAGTTTGAACTGGACTCAAATAAGAAATATAAGGCTGGGATTACTGTAGGAAACATTATTGTGTTAATCAGGACTAGAGAATCAGATGAAGAGCCAGATATTCCTAGGTCATTATCTAGCAGTGCAAGACAGGGTTACATGGGATAAAGAGTAGGAAAGATGAGAAAGGGAAAGAGTGTGGTCGAGGCAGGGGTGCCTACACCCATGGTGGCAGTGGTAACACAGCACCCAGAACATCCGGGGAAAAAATTCAGAAATGCATGGAGAAATGGAACAAAAAGCAGGAATTTCACAATGGCCACAAGAGGGCACCTTTGACCTTGCATGTTGTGAGGAGGTGGAGACTTTCATCAAGCATTACAAAGTGGGTAATGTGAGTGCAGAAGAGCAAGGGAAAGGGAGGTGCTAGGATAGTTCAAACATAAGCAACACAGAAAGACGATAAGGATGATAAGAAGTATAATGAAGGATTTCCCTGGTCCCTTCTTTCACCCATATTTTTCAAAATGATCTCCGAAGTCCTCCATAGTTTTAAAATTCCCCACCATATAAATACTGCTTTGATTACACTTATCCCCAAACCGAACAAAGACCCTACACACTGCTCCAACTACCGCCCTATATCTGTAATAAACACTGATGTTATAAATTATAAGCAAACCCTCAGCATCTGTAATATCCAATGGACAAATATCTAGATCATTCAACCATAACAGAGGTACTAGACAAGGATGCCCATTATCACCATTACTTTTTTCACTTTTCATAGAACCACTTGCCTCAGTCATAAGACAGAGTATTAACATTTCAGGCATTAAAAACAACTCACACCGTGATAAAATCAGTCTATACACTGATGACATCCTGTTCTATTTAACAAATCCCTCAACTTCCCTCCCGTCAGTTCACAATCTGATTAACAGTTTCAACAAGGTTTCTGGCTACTCCATTAACTGGTCTAAATCCAAGATTCTGCCTCTAAGCCATTTTGACTGGGATGCTGAGGTTGAGGTTACCCTATGATCACACAACTCAGTCCATGTAATACCTCGGAATCCTTGTCCCAACATGCCCAACTGATATATTCATACTTAATTTTATCCCATTACTACACAGCATAAAAGAAGATTTGGATAGATGGAATAAACTCCCACTCTCTTTAATTGGCCACATTTCCACCATCATAATGAAAGTTCACCCCAGTTAATTTACCACTGGGCTGGTTCTCCTTTCTAAATTCAATAGTAAAAACATTTTACTGGAAAGTCAAAAAGCCCAGGATCAAAATGACTACACTCCAAAAACCCAAACAATATTGGGGCCTTGATGCATTAAATTTTTACCCCTACTTTCTTTCACCAGCTACAGTATATTCAACACTAGTCAAACAACTCCAACTCTGCCTGGCTTGATATTGAACAGATCATCTGTAAAGATCTCCCGATTCAGCTCATTGCATTCATAGATAAATCAGTCAAGACCCATAGCTGATTCAAATGTAACACCATTAAAACCACTCTCACTGCCTGGTCGAAAGCAAATGACATACTAAACCTCAAATTATCTTCTGCTCTCACCCCTATCTGGCATAATCCTATGTTTAAAATCAATAAGGAACCCATCAACTTCCCTGCGTGGAAAAGGAGAGGAGTAACCAGCCTAGGGCACCTTTTTAGTGACAGCTCTCTCATGACCTTTGACCTTCTCAAACAAACATACAACTTACCCCATCACTGTCACTACCAGTATATACAGTTGAAAGAGACCATAAAAAAGAAAATTGATATTCATAACTTCCACAATTTCACTCTTATGAAATTATGTTCATTCTCACCCAAAAAATTACTATCACAAATTTACAAACCTTTTTCTCACCATGAAAATACCGTTTCAATACCAACAGACAAATGGACATCAGACCTGAATATAGATCGTATACATAAACAAGATTGCCAAAGGGATATTGTGAGAGTTTTGTGATAAGTTTTTAATGGCGTGTTGGTACAAGATTTGTAGCATTTAGATTTAACTAGTAGTTTGATACAATATGTAGATGATTTGTTGATTTGGAGCACATTGCCAAATGTCCAGCGCACCAGAAAACAGACACTCTGTGGTTAAGGGCAACAACCTGCAGTTGGAACATGTCTGATGGCAGTACTAGTGGCAGAGGAGCCTGGTCCCACAGGGGACCTGACCTCTCTTATTGCAGCTCAAGGAAAAGCTAGTGAGTATGAAATCAGCGTATGGCTAAAAAGGCGGGCAGTACCGACACAGGCTGGTCCCCAAAAAGGGTTGTGGAGAAGCCCTGCAGAACATTTTGTGGTGCCCACATCATTAGTCCACACCCTAATTAAAGATGTGCATATAGTGATAATACGTATTTAGCACTCATGGTGGTCGCCCTATTGTGTATGGACAAGTATGGTGGACCGATCATTAATTGACTGTGAGATATGTGCAAGCTATAATAACAGAAAGGCGCCAATTGGACACATTTCAGCACCTGACGGACTATTTACACATCTCATGATGGATTGTGTAGATATGATTGAACAGGTCCAGAACAAAATATACATGCTAGTGGTAATAGACAGGTTTAGCAGGTGGATATAAGGGATGCCTACCACCAGTCCCGATGCCAACTCAGTGGCTAATTTTTTGTGGAAAGGCCTGGCGATTGAAAAGATTCATTGTACGTTTCTAGTATTTTTTAAATCTCAACAGTCATTGTAAATTGTGTGATTGCTTTAGGAAATTGCGGAATCCAATAAGCCTTGCTAAGTCAAAGGTAATTACTTTTGGAACGGGCATAACGACAGCGTGCTATCCCAGGGTCCTGAAATAAAAAATTCCGGAAGCAGTAGGAAGTCCGACCTGCTGCCAAATCTACCAAGGTAGGCTAATGTTAAAAGAAAACTTTGGTACACTTTTTTTTGGGGGGGGGATAGATTACAATATATATTGCACAGACTTAAGCAGGGACATGATGAATGCGCTTAGATTGTTGCAAACTAACGTTGTTCGTTGAAGAAATTGCGAGGTTGCACGAGATGGGCGGTGTGAAATGATTTCATTCAGACAAAGAGGATTTTGCTAGTTCACTTTTTTTTTGCACGGTGGTTATTCACTATACACAATTGTTTGTAAATTTGTTGTACAGTCATGAATTCAACGTATCCCTTGTCAAAAATCATATAGCATTCCAACACAGAACTAGTCGACACCCAGAAGTAGACTATGTAAGAGGTGAATGACAACCTAAAAACGAGGGAGAGGATTTGGGTATCTCTAGTTCGTTATTTAAGTCAGTTCTAGGTGTGTCAGCGAGAGTAAGGTTGTTTTTTTCCCCCAACTCTAGTGAGTTTATTATTTTGTGCTCCCGTATACTCCTAGTTTACTTTTCAAGTAGAATAAAAGGCCATCTCATAAAAAATGGGGCGTTTCGTAAGCCGATGCTTGTGTAACGTTTGCTAAGGGTTAAAAATATTGGGATACCACAAGCTTAAACATTAAGCAAGACGATGTGTTTGTTTCTATTAAGTATATGGTAAAAAAAAAAAAAAAATTGTCAAGACAGTTTCCCTGGACCCAGCCGGTGTTGCCTCTGCATTTACCAGTTCCGTTGTGTCGTGCCAACTACCAACTTGTTTTTCAAATACAGCGACACGACTTGATATATAACAAGTCATTTTTTATAACTGAATATTAATTAAGTCAATTAGCTATTTAATTAATTTACTATGTTGTTGTTACATGGTTGTTCTGGAGGACCAAACCTGCCATATAATAAACAAATGTGCTAAATATGATAAAATGTTGAAAGAAATACAGAAATATATATTTCACATTTACAATAGGAATTATTATATGAACATTAATATAAAATATATACATTAATATAAAATAATAATATAATAATAGTGAAAAACAAGAGCAAGGATGTTAAAGGAAATGCAGAAATAAAATACATGATACATATATTTATACAGTTAAACTTTTATTTATTTCTTCCTTCAGTGTAATGAGATTATTTCAGTCAAACATCAGGGAGTGGTATCTAACACCTAATTTGCTGGTCAATGTGAAATTGTTGCGCTCAGTCTTGCATGACATTCATAGAAAGCATAGTAAACAATTTGCATGTGGGATGTCGTTAACGGGTATGGCCGCAATCAGAGACTTGTTAAGCCTCGCCGATGTAGTTGACAACAAAACAGCTTCCAGCTAGGTAGTTTTTCCTGTTGAGGCATGTATAGAGCATTTAGGACAGTTAGCTTCAGGGAAATGTTTTTAAAATTCAAACACATTAAGTACAAATGGCTACAGTCATAACATTCAGAAAAAAAACTAATCATATTACAGTGTCTTGGTCTCTGTTTTCCCCTGAAGTCTCTGAATTAAAAGCTTTTTCTTCCTGAATTTCTTTTATTATTTATTTATTATATCTTCCATATCAAATTAGTTTATGAATTTCTTTATCCTTTGCAATAGGGCTGCACGATTTGGTGAAAAAGTCATATTGCGATTATTGCGGACAATATTGCGATTTGCGATTACGATATAATAAACGAATGGTACCATGAGTCTACTTGCTTGGTTATCAAAGATAATGCACAGATCACTGATCATTTTGTATGTATTTTTCAACTCAAACATACAAACTTAAATTAGCATCAACAATACAAAATCCCCAAAAAAGTGTACAGTATTGTTTTCAAAATAACTTAATATTTTACAAAATTAAATAACAAAAATGTTTCTCTAAATAAAGGCATTTCTGCAAACTTGTTAGGTTTTCTCAATAGTACAACTAAATAAATAGAACAACAAAAGACATTTTGAATGACATTTAAGGAGGGTGTAACATTAAAAATGACAAAATTATTACAAAATGGGGCATATTTTGTACAACCTCTCTAAAAATGAAACTGGATATAAAATGAAAGTGATGCTTTAGGGTTCATTCAATAAAACACAAACCACTACAACTATTGTCTATTGTGCATTATTTTTTTTATTATCAAGTTGTACTCCCATATTCTCTTTCTAAAAGGTTCCAGCTATCACTTCAGAGGTTCTTAGCCCAAAAATAAAACTGCATGTCTGGATTCAGACAGGAGCGATGTGCTGATACAACATTACCTCCAGTGCTAAAAGCTCTCTCTGATGCTTGTTGCTTGTATGCACAGATATTTCTGTGTTAGTTTGCAGAGCTGAGGGAAGTTTATTTTGTGGCACTTCCACCATTTCAGGGGATCTTCTCCATGGTCTACACAGGGCATTTAAATGTAAGTGTTGAGTTCAGCAGTCACTGCTTCTCTAAACTGTAGCACAGGATCAAATGTGGTTGACGCTGATGCTGTTGGCATTGTGTGTGTGAAGAAACTGGCCAAAGTTTTCCTAGCTTTAGCTGCAGGTGGATTCTCCACATCCATCGATGCAGTGCTTTGTGCTACAGGCTCCTGCTGAAAGAAATACACATAGTTTAAAATCTGTTACATGGAATTATTATCAGCTTTGACACAAGTCAACATTGTGTGAGTGTGTGTGGTTCCACACATCATCAACTCAGATAATTGATTCGTTTATGGTCTGGGTCTCTTCTGCACGGATGAATTGTATTCGGAACCTTGGGTCTAGGAATGTTGTCATGTTCAGCAGGTCCTGTGTGCCTTCGTAGTTCAGAATTTTTGCTTTCAGTGATTTGGTCAGGTCAGTGTCCTCTTCCTCTTCAGCCAGCACTGAGGTGTTCAGAAGATGCAGAACAGGCTTAAGGTAAGATATGCTCACGTAAAATTCACCTGACAAGGCATCTGTGAAGTCCTGGAGTGGGCTGAGTGCCTTGTTCACAGATTCCAGGACCTCCAGGTCCTGCCATGAGGGCAATAGGTGTCGCACTTTGCAGTCTGTGGAGAGACCCTTGGACAAAGCACTTTGTTGTTCCAGAACTCTTGCTATCATTTTTTTTGTGGAACCCCATCGTGTTGGGCAGTCTGTCACAATGACATGCTCTGGAAGGTTGAGCTCCTCTGTGCCTCCCTCAAGGCCACTCTTTTCTTCCAGCTGTGAGAGAAGTGGCCCACAATCTTCCTGCATATCGCAGTAGCCCTGTTAATGCATTGAGCATAATCTTTTAGAGCATTTTCTGTGAATGAGAAGGTGAAAAGGACCCCCATGAAATTTTTGGAAAAACTCTGTTTCTGAGTGTGAAATGTTTGTTGTTTTTTTGTTTAATTTTTTTTCTAATTTTTGTCATCTCTTTAGGTTGGAACAAACATGCTAGAATATCTGAAGCAAGTTGAGAAGAAGCTTAAATATTAATAAAGAATTTTTTGTGTTTACAGGAGTATAAAATATAACCGTAATAATAGCTTTAACAATGTTAGCGCCGTTGTCTGTTATGAAAGTGACCTGATGCTCCTCACACAGGTCCCATGCAGCCAATGCCTCTTTCAAGCGCAAGGCTATGTTCTCTCTGGTGGGATCCTCAGGGAAATGCGAGGTTTGCAAACGGCTTTTCAGTTCAAAGTCATTGTCGACAAAGTGCACAGTTAGGCTGATGTCAGTTGTCCTGCTTGACCACAGGTCCATAGTAGTTGAATATAACTTCACCCTAGCCATTTCCACTTGAATTTCGCTGCGGACTTTGTTGTAAAGCTCAGGGATAGCAACTTAGTTCTGCGAGGGTAGCTGGTACCCACGTCCAGGTTGGGGATCATTTTCTGAAATCCCTCTTTGCTAACGGTGTACATGGGCACCATGTCTCTTTCCAAGTAGTAGTACATTATGGAGTCTGTGATTTCTTTATATCTCCGTGAGGACTGACACTCGCAAACACATCTTTTTGTGTTTTGTTTGGCTTGCAGGCTGTCTCTTTACTAGTCAGGGCTTTCACTGTCATGCATTCATCATACTTTTCCCTGTGTAGTTTAAGGTGCTGATACAAATTTGTTGTGTTGTTTTGCATGTTTTACATAGTACCTCTTTCTGTCAATGTCGCTGAGCTTAAGTCAAAAATATTGCCATATAACAGTTTGCGTTGTTTTTTTGCCACCAGTTCAGCGTCAGCCTGTTCATTGGCATCCATTTCCTCCTGGTCTGCACACCGGATAGTCATGTGACTGTACACTGCACAATCTTCACTGCCTAAACAAAGATTGATTGGTCATCTCTTTAATATGGAAGTAGATGAGCAGACTGCACACAAATAGGTTCACGCACATTTTTTATTTAATTAAATTGCAGACTTTTGTGGTTATATAATCACAGGCTGACATCGCGATTGCAATTAGATTAATCGTGCTGCACTTTTTTGCAATACTAATCTATAAAAAAAAATTTACTTTTACTTTTACTAATATTTGTCCTTTGTGTGTAATGAATACACAATATTAATAAATGTTATTTCCTGCTCATTAAGTCTGTCGTCTTTATAATGTTTTTGCAAAAAATATTTAGTACTGTATTTATTTTTAAATTTTTTAAAATGTGTCTGCCTTGTGGGAGCCTAGAAATAAATGCATTATATTTTCATTGATTTAAACAAACTAATTTTAATATTTCAATGCATAACCATTCAAGCTCTGGTTACACTTTGCATAACCAGATTAATGTACATTCCCCTCCATAAGCAATTGCCATCACTCTAGTATGTTAATATTTTTCTTATCCACAAGAAATTTTTCCAGAACTATGCAGGCTCATCCTGTTGTTGAGGCTAAGTAGTGGTTTGCACCTTGAAGTGAACCTCTGTCATTTTGCTGGTGATGTCTTCTGCGAATGGTAGTGTCTGAAACATCCACGGCTACGTCCTGCCCGACTTTTACTGATTTCTCAGACATTTTTTTTCTTCTTTCTTTCTTAATTATGTTGAGCATTCTCAGGTCATCCACTGTTGAGGTCTTTTTGGCCTACTAGGCCATTTGTGATTACTAAACTTACTTGTGCATCTTTTTAATGATGTTTCAAATTATTATTGGTTTTGGTTCTCATTTTTCTGTTAGATCCTTCAGCCTTGTAATGGATTCCTTGACTTTCATTGACACTTCATGGTCCTCATGTTGACTGACACCAGTAGTAGACTCCAAGTCAAACAATGCCTAGAATAAGGAATCGATCTTATGCCTGCAAAAATCCCAATACTTTGGGTGTCATGGAATAGGGGAACTGTACAAAAAGTGGTGGTGATGCTAAATACGTACAAAAATATCCTTTAGTGAAAACTCAGAGTATTTCTTCACGCAACCCTTTGCTATATACTGCTTCAGTTTCATTTTCGCTCAAGGATTCCTCAGAGGTGAATGAAGTGAAAATAGAAGCATACATTTGTGGTAAAACGCTTGCAAGGACCATATAATGTTCTCTTGTTATTTTATAGTACAATAGCAATAAACGGGTCATGGTATTGTTATTCCCAAACAGGATTTTAGCAGAGCATGCTCTCTGGTCCATAATAAAAGTAACATATTCCCAACTCTGCAGTGTGTATTTACGATTTGTGAAACAGTGATAATATCCCATGCAGGATTATCCCCAATCTATAGTACACAAACTAGTTCTGTTGCCTTTTCTCATGGGGTAACATAAACGGTAAAACCGATAAAATAGCAATAGTATTTCTACATATATACGACCATATCAAAGGCATACAATAATTTAATAGAAAATTTATTTTTTATTTTTGGGAAATAGATTTAAATTTTTTGTTTTAAAGTATTTTCAGCACACCTTAACTTTCCAATTAGTTGTTACTTTTTCTTGAATGTGACTCAAGCCATGGGGACTGAGCAGAATCCAAATCTTAATATGTAAGTCCTGTAGAATATAGAATACGCCTATAAGATTTGGTAAAACATTTTATTGGGGGAAAGGATTCAATCTGGTCTGACATTTTGATTAGGGTATGCTCGGTATTTTCTTAGTTTAGGAATTGGCAATCTTTTGATCTCATTTTTTTTTACTTCAGAATTTGCAGCTTGAGAAATACGTTTACGTATTGCATTGTTTGTTTTTTTAGATATGATTCAATTAATCTGCTGTGTTGAAAATTCATGTTTTGGGTCCCTTCACTGTCCAAAACAAGGCACAACCTCAAACAAGCAACACAATTAGCGCATCGAGCTAGATTGAAGTCTCTAACTCGGAAAATCTTTACAAGTGTGTTGGGAACTCGTTCAGAACCAGCTCCGCTACGCTTGCAAGAAGATAAATATTTAAATATATTTGTTTAAATGCATCTTATAGGCCTCTTCAGTGTAAGCATTTGTGAGTGTAAATTTGCCTGTGCGAACATTTATTAAAATTTAAATGCTCGTCCATCTGGGTGCTATTTTTGTGCGGCAGGTGAGGAAAAAGTCTAAAATTTGTAATTTTGTGTGTTACTGGATGGTTCAATTGGTGCTAAAAACAAATGACTCCATGTTGCTTGTTGGTTTAATGTAGACTCTAGCTACCACTTAATTTTACCAATTCATTTGTATTTATCTAATGTGCTGCCTTTTCAGTGTAATGAATTCAAAGCTATTTTAGGATTTGGGGCACCTCCCCTAAACAAGATAATCGGGACAGTGCCGATGAGTCTCTTCATAAACAGCCCGTGGTCTATGATTCCAAAGGAGACTGAAGTTCCCAGCTCGACCATGTAGTATGCATGCCCAGTCTGTGGGTCGCCAGAAACGGGGACACAGGCAGCCAATTCCACCTCAAAGGCAGATTCAACAAAAAGGTTTAAAAAAAAAAAAAAATTAAATGAACAGCTTGTAGCGTTAAACTAACAAAACCACCACCTTTTTACACTTCAAAAACATAACCGGTACAGACTTAGCTGTTTAAACTAAACTCTCCTTTAGCTAGCTCCACTTCCACTATTAAGTGTCTTTTCAAATGCTTGAGGTTGTGGCTTCTAGCAGCATGCTACACTCCTCCCACCTTTGAATTTGGACCATTCAACGGAGCAGTCAGGTTGGGCTGGCCAGGCAGGCAGATTGATACCACCGGCGAGGCTGCCAGCAGTAGACCCACTGACTTCCCGGCTCCTGAGCAGGCCTGCCACAAGGGATTACCAGCCAGATAGGCTAACAGGGACCTTTAGGTCACATGAAAGGTCACCAACAGGGGTTCGCCCTCCAACAGGCTAGCAGACTACCCTGGCTACTGGATTTTCTGCAGTGGGCCCTCCTGGGCTGGGAAATGGCATTTGCAGCTCGTCCCTGAGCCAAAATAGCGGCGGCTTTGGCAGCTCGTCCCTGAGCCAGGATGGAGTAGATGGCAGCAGTGACAGCTCGTCCTCGAGCCAGGTGGAAGGCAGCAGCGAAAGCAGCTCGTCCTCTAGTCAGGAAGGAAGCAGAGACACACTCACACTCGTGTGTGCAATTGAAAAGACACTTAAGAGTGGAAGTGGAGCTGGCTGAAGGAGAGTTTAGTTTAGACAGCTAAGTCTGCTGATTAGGTGTAGTAAAGTGGTGGTTTTGTTAGTTTAATGCTAAAAGCTGTTCTCCAGCCCTTGGGCTCCAGGCTCCATCAGCATCTAGGTTTGCCTGCAGGTACCTCCAGCCAGTCTCCTGCTTCCACATCTGGCTCCAACACACCTTCCGAAACTGGGTCAGCGAAAAAGGTCTCTTCCAGCTAGTGAGACGCCTCTCCCAGCTGCCTGCCAGTTACGGCTGGGCAAAACCATTGTGTCACCTACTTCTGAGGCAGGCTTGTTTTTCCTTCTCCTTGATCCCCTTCCACTTAGGGCTGTCCACAATATGTGCAGACATCGCCCT
Organism: Hiodon tergisus; assembly: GCA_025775045.1. Classification (NCBI taxonomy): domain Eukaryota; kingdom Metazoa; phylum Chordata; class Actinopteri; order Hiodontiformes; family Hiodontidae; genus Hiodon; species Hiodon tergisus. The sequence continues at coordinate 6,269,114 of JAOVYW010000101.1, forward strand.
GCTGGGCCAGGAACCGCACTGTTCCCCAGTGCAATTATGGGTCATTATGGACAGCTTTATTATGCATAAGTTGAGGGACTTAGGAGTCTTTGGTAATTGTAGGTCAAAAGAGTCACGAGCGCTGAGCTGGAATTTTTTAACATTTGCTATTTGATATAGCGGTCAGTGGGCTGTGAAGCTGTGGAACATAGCCCTTCTATAACCCTCCTAACGTCCAGGAAAATTCATCAATGGGCGTGAAAATTATTTAGGAAAAGGTTAAGTAAGCAGCAGAAGAAATGCTAAGCTTCACTTGAACCGTTATTAATCGGCTGTCTAGTTTTCACGTATCAACTGTTTAGGGAGTTGTACTGTGAACAAGATACTTAACTGCTTTGGGAAAATAGCATGTAATAAAAAATATTATGCTTATAATTCCAATTAACGCTGGTACCCATATTAACTGTAATACATTCTGCACCTTATAATGTGATTGTTTTTTTAATATATATTATGATATGACATTTATTTTTGTGCTATGGTTCCAACTGTTGTTTGAATCCCAGCACTACAATTCTGGATTGATCATTCAGTTTATTAAGTACCATTCACAAAAATAAACAAACAGTTCTATACTTCCATATCTAGGACAGGATATTCTATAACTTGCTGCCTACCACTATTATACCTGTAAAAAGAAGAAATACAACTTATTTTCAAATGCATTATTTACACGTATTGTTTAGATACTTAGCAGACGCTTTTATCCAAAGTGACTTGAATGTCATACAATTTCTACATTCACCCACTTATACAGCTGGATATTACTGAAGCAATTCAGGTTAAGTACCTTGCCCATGGATACAGCTGGGCTCGGAACTGGCTACCTGCACTACATCTCAACTGCCATGTCGGCCTGGGTGGAGTACTGGGGCCTCAGGGTATTGACAAGATTTACTAGCTTCTGCTGCATGAAGCCTTGGATTTAAGCCTCAGTTATTTATCAGCATATTCAGATTTGATGTGACATTACCATTTAGGAAAGTACTACCTAAACTTTGTGAGTTTATTATTTAAAAGCTAAAAAGCTGTTTTGTTTTGTTGAAAAGTTTTTTACCTTTGAATTTCCTGCTTTAATTGTCTTTTGCTTTAATAATACTGAATAAAAGGTGGAAACAAGCTGTCGCCCTTTCTCTGGCCCCTCCCTGACCAGGCACGTCCCAACAGTTTAGTATTGTGTTTAGACAGGTGGATCAATTGTTGGTCATTATTGTAAGGTATAAAAGCCAAATGTGTCATTCATATTTAAACATGGTAGATTTTCCTGCATATGGAATGCAAGGTAAATAATGCAAAGCTTTCAAGGCAAAGCCACTGATCTAGTGCTGAACGTTTTGGAGACTGGTCAGTATCTCTCCTCTCCTTGCATTCTTAACTGGTTTGCTTCTTTTAGAAGTCGAAACCTTGAACCAGGAGATGTTATGGGCAGACATTAGAGATAAATGAATTACTTTAAACTGTGTCAACTTTGTGACAATTTATTTTACAGTATTCTGCGTCTTTACAAAATTGTTTGTGCTTGAGTCTGTTAAACAGTCAAATGTTTTCTAACATCCATATGGCATGTTAAGCCAGTTGTTAAGCAGCAGGTAAAGTTCGGGTTGTTTATCAACATAAATTCCATCAGCAGGTGATGTTATAATCCAAGAAACAGTTAGCCATGTTAGCTGACTTACCTCGCTAATTACATTGGTTGCAAAGTTGTGGTCAGCATTGTGGATGTCATTAGCTAGCAAGCAACCCATTTTCCAATAAGAATAATCTAGTAATGTGTCGAGAATAAGAGTTTGGCAAACTTGCTTAGCGATACAGGCCAGTCGAAGTCTTATGGCCCAAATAGAAGAAAGTAGTTAGCTGTCACCAACATGGCTCCTCGTCTAGATGGCAAGTTGAAAAGGCACTGGTCAATTTTAGCCAGCAACGGTTATGGAGCAAAGCTAAATAGCCATCTGAATTCGCTAGCTGGAGTTACAATGCTTTTAAAAGCCATATTACTTACAGATTTATGTTTGCTTATGTTTGATTTATGTCTAGCTATGAGCAAGCCACCAGGTAAGAGGAGTAATTTAGATTCTACAAAAGAAAAGTCAGCAAGACGTGATGCAATATATGGTAAAGCCAGAGGTGAGACACAGGGATGCAGAGGGTTAGTTTATTTCATTTGGGATTTTAACTCAAAATGCAATAATACTTGAAAGTTTAAGGAAACACACTCTCAGAGAAAACAGCTTTTTGCTTTGAAACCTTTAATCTATTGAATAATAAAAACAAACAAATGCACGGCCACAAATGCACTTTTCTAGTCCCATTACACACATGTGACCATTGTTTAATCAACACAACCACACTCGGGTGCATAATGAGGTCCTAGCTTTGGGTGGGGTCTGCCTGGGCTGGCCAATGTCCCACCTGCTCGGGTTTGTGGAGGGATAACACTAAATGATACGATTTGATTGGTTGATTAAAAACAAAGTGACATTTTATTTAACCGTTATCTTGGGTATGCTAGCTTAGCCGTGATTGTGGTTCTTTATATATATGCACAGTAGGTCTCTGTGTTATGGCCAGCCAAATGGCTCACATAGGCTTGAGTTTAAAATAAACAAACGTGTGTTTTTTATTTTATTTTCTTAAATGACCATTTCCAAGCTGTTCAGGTAGATGAATATAAAAAATAAAAAAAACAATATCTTGATTGTGACAGATTCTGTCAATGATAGCTAAACTGATATCTGTCTAAACATTGACAAAATTGTAATAACCCAAACGTTTTTTAGTCTTAACGCTATAGGTAGCTAGCTACTTATAACTAATAAATATTAAAAAGCATACATGCTTCAGATGTAATTTATTTTATTTCTGTAAACGGGCACCACTGGTAGGGTCTGTCAGACCATGGACTGCAGACTTTCCCAACTCAGTCTGAGGATGTCAGTGAAGAGAAACTGAAATGTGTGAGATCTGACAGTGAAGAAGCTATGCTGAACTGTCCCCATAAGGTGAAGTGGGAGAACAGTTTGTGTGTGTGGGGTGCTGGTAACCTCTGCATACCTTTTTGGTCTGTTGTAAACTTGTCCTTGCTCTTTCAGTCAATATCTTCACATGAGTATATTGGATTTAACTCTATATAGCAGTAGAGTAACGTTTTGGAAGAATTTAGGCTGGTTCCAAATCTAAACGTGCATGATGTGGGCCCGTGGCTAATCTGTTTATTCAACGCCTTGCATAAATGGAAATTTCTGATTGGTCGACAGGTGAAGACTATTACATTTGGATTATTGAGCGTTGTAGATTTGTCAGTGCTAGGAGCGTCAGTTCTCAGAAACGGCTGCTTTCCTTTCATCCACAACAGTGTCTGGGGTTTATTAAGAATGGTGCAAAGAACAAAACATCCAGTCAACAGCAGTCCTATGAATTAAAACAGCTTGTTGAAGAGAGAGGTTTAATAGGCAGGCCATAAACAAGCAAGTAACTGTGCAGTACAACAGTGGTGTGCAGAACGACATCTCAGAAGCACAACTCATCTGTCCTTATAACGGATAAGCTATTGAAGCAGATGACCATACTGGGTTCCAGTCCTATAAGCAAGAGGCGGCTCCATTGGGCACGCGATCACCATCACACTGGACAATTGAGGAATGGATCCCGGTTCCTGTTGTGTCATACTGATGGCAGAGTCAGGATTTGGCATAAGTAGCATGAGTTCATGAATCCATTCTACCTGGTGGCAATATACAGGCTGGCGACACAGGTGTAATAGTGTGGGGAATGTTTTCCTGTCACCCGTTAGGTTCCCTGATACCAATTGAGCAGCGTTTGAAAACCACAGAATATGCTGACCAGGTGCATCCCTTCATGGCTACAGTTTACCCTTTGTCATATGGATGCTTCCAGTAGGATAATGTTACGTGTCACAAAGCATATATTGTTCTGGGAACATAGAATTCTGTTTACTTGAGTGGTCCATGCAGTCCCCAGTCCTCAACCCAATAGAGCAACTTTGGGATGAGGTGGAAATGGGCCAGCAATCAGCAGGGATTACGTGTTCCCATTGCGCCAGCATGGACCAATATCCCTGTGGAAGGTTTCTGAAGAATTCTGGTTGTTCTGGAGGCAATGGCAGATGGATTTAACGACAGGTAAAAGTTGAATTGGTTGTTGTCTTCAGGGAAGTCTGTCTTGCCAAATGCTGCTAGTAGCAAACTATCCTGTAGCAGCCCATATCTTCAAACAAGATCTAATGGTACGTTTTACTATAAATGGAAAAATGCAGTTTCATTTAAATAAATATTAAGACTAAGTTGATACCTTAATTCGTCGTTGTTAACCAATGAGCTCACTAGTCACTCAGATATCAAGGGAGGATAAATATATTTTTTTAATGGGTACATAAATTAATGAAATGTTTCTATGTCTTCCTGTCACATTTAGCTGCTATAAGCGTCATATTCAGTCTAAGCTGTGCAGTAAGATGAAAATAAGCCATTTGCGCTTGCCTCAGGGTTGCATCATGCTTTTCCATTGTGGTCTATTTTTCTATAACCTCAGGCTCATCGTGGATATCACATACATAAAATGTGATTATTTGGTGGCCAAAAATTTGATTTGGTCCCTGCCATAGTTTTGACTGGTTTTGTTACGCACCTTTGAGAGCAATAAAATAGATACCTCTAATCTGTAGAAAACATATTTAGATATTACACTATTAAAACTAAATTGGTCTACTTTTTTGCAAAATTCCAGATTACTTAATTATTTGAAAAATTATTATTCAGTCTATGTGATTGTTATACCAATTTAAAAAAATAATAAGTATTTACGGGTGCGGAAATTTGACCCACCATCAAGCCACCTGTCATTTATAATACTGCAGGCTGCAAAATCCAAACGAAAGGTTCATTGCTATTTGGAGGAGATGCATACCTCCTAACTACTGTGAACCTTCAGGCGCTATCTCAACACTAGCTGGTTGAAATGAGTTTCACGCCGACTAGAGAAAAGCAAATGTTGGACGAGGCAGCGGTCATTCTTCTTGAATGTGGATGTTATGTTACAGATTCACATTTTGTCATTTATATTATAATACGGGAGTCATAATATAATGATTTACTCAAATTGTTAACTTGTATACCTATTTCTCTGCTGTCCTACAGGAAGTAAAGAGCTTAGCCGTTTTAAATGGTATGGAGAAAGAGGGAGTAGTTTTCCAGAATTCCTCTGAAGAAGAGCTGGTTGTGGTGGATGCTGGGAGTCAAAAAGGAGGAGACAAACTGAGAGTCACTTCTCCAAACTCAGGTGAATACATGTTAGGGAAATTGAATCACAGATAACATCAGCATCAATGTATTATTTTTTAATACAAACTAAAAAACACTATTACATTTCTGAGCAAGAAAATAAAATGGGGATCTTGTGTAGAGCATCTTTTGGCAGTATAATGAAAGTAATGAAAGTGCACACTGCTGTAACTAGATGATGAGCCATATGGCCGATTTTATTACATATTCCAAACAAAATGTGCAGCTTTTCAGAGAGACACATTCAAAAGATACTTGCAACATTAGAAAACCCATCCTCTGAAACAAAAAGCGAACAACGTAGTCCAACGAAAACCCAGACTCAGCCCTAGACCTTGACTTTGCAGGTTTCAATCCTGATCATGTAATTTGCAGATTGTGACTTGGAGCCCAAAGCAGGGGCACACAATTTTCAAAGTATCTCCTGAGCTAGGGTCGGTGGGAATCGGGAATATCTATGCTTGTCAATTTTCTGGGCACCTGCAAGTTCACTGTGCAGTCGGAAGGGATGTATCAATCAATCAATCAAATTTATTTTTATAAAGTGCTTTTCACATGTTTCCATATCCCAAAGAAGCTTTACAGTAAAGAGCAGTACGATATTTCCCAGGCCTGACCCCCAAAAGCATGCCAGTGGCAACAGCGGCAAGGAAAAACTCCCTAGGCTGGTAGGAAGAAACCTTGAGAGGAACCTGGCTTAAAAGGGGAGCCCATCCTCCGCTAGCTGGCACTAGGAGCTCTCCTCTCTTCCAGTCGGTGCTAAATATCTAGTGTGGGGTATGTAGCCTGTTGATCGTAAAATAATGGGTGGCTTGGAGGTATTTGGATTGGAGGAGACCAATCATATTTTCTGCCCTCCCTGTGTGTGGTTGGGATTTGTAGATGTGAGATGCCGTAGCACAGTTGGCAATAATAAACAAGAGACAGTAATTTACAATTCCAATTTTTTATTTTATTTCTTAAATTAAAATAATTAGTTTCCTTTGTTTCCATTTGAGACAATAAATTCATAGACGCATTTTCACATTGACAAGTTTCTTTTTTTTTTTCTTCATAATTTTGCCTGATTTTTTGTAAGGTGTCTTTCTTTGTGTTTCAGGATTATCAAAAAGGAAATGGTTTAAACAGCTAACTGTTCAGCCGAGGAACTGCACTTATGATCATAACATACCATTGGTCTACACTGAGGGAAAGGAGCTGAAAAAAGAAGGGTGTCTTTGTAAGTCATTTTGAGATATGATCTCTCTCTCTCTCTCTCTCTCTCTCTCTCTCGTTACTGCCTGGTCAACTTATTATTGAAAGTTTATCTTTGTCAGATTTCTATGTGTCTTTTTCTCTAGGATCTGCTCCGCTATACCGATTTTTCTTTTTTTCACAAGGGCGGAGTGGAGATGTGTCCTCTCAGGTATTCCCCTGTCTTCAGTGTCCTTTTTCCTACACAGCAGAGATTTACCTTCACAAGCACATCAAGAGATTTCATCCTGAGGAGTATGCAAAACAGGTGAGGTCTGGATCTATCAGACCAGAGAGTCTTCTACTTTCAAGCACCACAAACCAGCACCATTTGTACTCTAATTCTTTGACCAGTTCAGGAACTCCTACTACAAACACAGCCCCTTCCTTGGAGCAGGGTCCTCTGGGAGTTCACCAGTGCCTCGAGTGTGGGAAGAGTTTCAGTTACTCAAGTGACCTAATAAGACACCAGCGAACTCACACAGGTGAGAGGCCATACCACTGTTCCCATTGTGGGAAAGATTTCCGTCAACCAGGAGACCTAACAAGACACCAGCGAATTCACACAGGTGAAAGGCCTTACCATTGTTCCCTGTGTGGAAAGAGTTTTACTTTAGATCGAAGTCTTAAACTACATCTGCAGACTCATACCGGAGAGAGACCATACCATTGCTCACAGTGTGGAAAGAGTTTTGGTCGACTAGGACACCTCACGTCGCACCAGCTAGTTCACACTGGAGAGAGACCATATCACTGCCCCCAGTGTGGAAAGAGTTTTAGTCGACCTGGACACCTGACAGTACACCAGCGAATTCACACAGGGGAGAGGCCATTCCATTGTTCTCAATGTGGCAAAAGTTTCAGTTACTCAAGGGCCCTATCAAAGCACCGGAGATCTCATACAGGGGAGAGCCTGTACCTCTGCTCCCAGTGTGGGAAGACTTTTGGTGAACTAGGACACCTAATAACACACCAACGAACTCACACAGGTGAGAGGCCATACCACTGCTCTCAGTGTGGGAAGACTTATAGTCAACTAGGGCATTTAACAAGACATCAGCAAACTCACACTGGGGAGCGGCCATACCACTGCTCCCAGTGTGGGAAGACCTTTGGTGAACTTGGACATCTGAAAACACACCAAAGAACTCACACGGGGGAGAGACCTTACCACTGCTCCCAATGTGGAAAACGTTTCAATCAACGAGGAAATCTTACAAAACATAAGAGAACTCATACAGGGGAGAGGCCGTACCACTGCTCCCTGTGTAGAAAGAGTTTTAGTCAGCTAGAACACCTAAATAGACACCAGCAAACTCACAAAAGAAGCACAAGTTTAAAAAAAGGATATTAAAAATGTGAAAAGGTTTAATCGGTCAATCATTTCTGCTTTTGCCTCTGCTTTTGCCTCTGTGTAATATTTTATAATACTATATACTATAAGAACAAGTTTACTAAGACACTGTTGATCTTTAGGAGACCCCAGGTCGTCACAATCTCTTAGGTCTTCAGATTCACTGCTGTGACCGTCATTTTGGAGTTTTCTGCTCTGATTCATACACAAACTAAAATGTAATTATATATAAATATAATAAACTAGTGGAATGTTCACCCTTTACTTTTAATGTAATTTTTCTAGGGAGCCTTCAAATAATGTTTAAATTGAAAAAATATTTATTGAATTGAATTGTTTTGTTCTTCCAGGATCTCCCAATGATCATTTATATTGATCTGTGGAGCACATTTTTGGTAATACACTCTCTAAGTAGTCCCATGCTGCTCCAATACATTTTTTTTTTTTGCTTTGGATTATTTTTGCATTACAAAAGAAAAAAATTAGAATTGGGGGGGTTCCAGCAGTTGTGGCTAAATCCGTTGAGGCCATCCTGTGGAGCCGTGTTACTGAAGAAAGTTTTTGGCATTGCAATCCTTAAATTACAATTACAAATGAGTTGCATAGCAAACTTCATGCTTGATAGCCGAAGTTAAAGTCAATGTGATTTGCTTTTCCTGAGCATTGCTTTAAAGGCTTACAATGTCAATTTTAGTTTCAACTGCATGTCCATTTAATATTTTGTGATAAAGCACTACAATATTTGATCTACCTGTACAAAGTCATATTGTATTTTCAGTCTGCTGAGTTAACTTGTTAAAAAGTATCATTATTTGTTAGGTGTAGGCCTCAACTGATAGGAACTATAGTGTGTAAGTGAAAAAGGCAATACACCTTCTGAGTTGCTAAAACCTGTCCGATGTAACAAAGTATTTTGTGTAAAACAAATGGTAAAAATCCCAATAAAATCTAATTTAATTCCAATTAGCACACTACAATATGTAGTCCGGGGGGGTGAATACTTCTACATATACAACATAACTTTATTGGTATAGATAATATAAGAACTAGCATATATCAACAACTTCCACAATTAGGTAAATAATCCCATCTGGAAAATCCAATTTAGGCCATCTTGGATTTACAGCCGATCATGATGATAGTTAAGATAGTTTTAGCTGATGTTGAAGTCACCTAACTCACCAGAGTTCCCTTTGTTCAGGCACCCTGAACAAATTCTGGTACAAAGATTGATCAAAGGAGCTACTATTTTTATAGGATAACTGCTCTGTTAAGTATCCTCCTTATGGATTCTTAAGTTCTTAGGAACCACCTATATAATGCAGTTTGTTCCCTCCTGATACGGAGCTGAGAGTTATCTCAGAATAGATTTGCTTCACACACCAAAATTAACAATAATAATGCAGCACTTCCTCTTCTAAGCGTAACAAATGTAATTATTACTAAATAAGGTATTTTCATCAATAATATATAATTAAATTATCCAGTCTAATAATAATATAATTAAATTAAACAGTAAACATATCAGTGAAAGATATTAAGATCGATAATGTAATGTAGCATCCCTGATTTCAGTAACAAGAACCGTAGTCTATAACAATGTAGATAATATTAGCAGTAACCAATCTTATTTAAGAATGCACTCATTAACAATTTAGAAAATATTCAGTAATACAATCCTTAACAATTTATTATTAAAACAATGAAATTGTTATTTAGCAATGAAAACTCTTAACACCTTAAGTATTTTAAGCAATAAAAGGTCTTAATAATCTAAATATAAAGATATTTAAATATTTAGAAATTATTTTAACAATTCACAACATGAGCCTAAATGGTATGGGGAGTGCATTTACAGCAACCCAGGGAGGCTTCTAAATAATCAGCTGTGTGTTCTAACTCTACATTTTCTTTATTCCCCATATATATTTTTCTGGGAGGGCACACTCCCCTTTTATTTTGCTTGCATGCATGGCATAATGGTACATTGGTATATTGTTATTTATTTCTTCAATTGTGTTACAATGCAGGTCATCTTTGGGTTACATTGCCCATGGTTATAACAACCATTCAGAAACAAACCATTAAGGCTTTTTAAAAAAGCGTAAAAATCAGTAGCACATGCATAATATAACATACAGTTCCTCTTTCCAGCTGACCATGAGAAAGCTAGCCATTGATGGTAGGAGGCTGCAGTTTCTTATTTTCTGAGAGAGCTATTCAATGGTCTGTTTACTTATTTCATTGCCAAGTCTTTCAACTCTGGTACAGGATTCAGCTCTGTTCCTGGTTGAAATTTTTTTTGGGTTAAACTTTACTTTCTTTTACTTTATTGGAATATGATATTGCATAAAATCCCCAAATGTAAGTGTTTGTGGTCCCAGTGTCTGAAAGGCCCCTATTTCTGAAACTGATCAACCAGCTACCATGTTCCAAAATATGACATCAACTGGTCAAGTTGAATTTTCCAGTAGGGATGAAACAAGGTGATAACCATAACACATAACAAAATGTAAACATCAATGTTTTGAGCAGAAACCAGCAGCTTCAGATGAGTATGATAAGATAAGTCATACACAATGCAAAATGCTTTTAAATCTTTTTTTTTTTTTTTGTTACTTAGATTTTTTCATGATGTGTGTTACGACCCAGTCTAGGTTAGGCCGCAGAGTAACCAGCTCGGGATTCAGTTGACTTTGATCTTTAAATGAGGGCA
>JAOVYW010000101.1:6288067-6310328 GCA_025775045.1 Hiodon tergisus
ACACACACACACACACACACACACACACACACACACACACACACACACACACTATATGGACAAAAGTATTGGGACACACCTTTTAATCATTGAATTCAGGTGTTTTATTCAGGTGTTTCACCGTTGTCACAGGTGTATAAAAACAAGTACCTTGCCTTTACAAACATTTGTGAAAGAATGGGTCGTTCTAAAGTGCTCACTGAATTCGAGCATGGCACTGTAATAGGATGCCACTGTTACAACAAGTCAGTTTGTGAAATTGCTTCCCTCATAGATATTCCACAATCAATTGTAAGTGGTATTAGTGGAAGCATTTAGGAACCACAGTAACTCAGACCCCATAAAGTTACAGAGTGGGTCGCCGAGTGCTGAGGCGCATAGTGTGTAAAAGTCACCAACGCTCTGCTGACTCAATAACTGCAGATTTCCTAACCTCCTCTGGCATTAACATCAGCACAAAAACTGGGAGCATCATAGCATGGGTTTCCATAGTCAAGCAGCTGTATGCAAGTCTTACTTTCCCAAGCACAATGCCAAGCGTTGGATGGAGTGGTGTAAAGCACGCCGCCACTGGACGCTGGAGCAGTGGAAACGTGTTCTGTAGAGTGAGGAATCACGCTTCTCTATCTGGCAGTCTGATGGACGAGCCTGGTTTTGGCGAATGCCAGGAGAACGTTTCCTGCATGACTGCATTGTGCCAAATGTAAAGTTTGTTGGAGGAAGGATAATGGTATGGGGTTGTTTTTATGGGGTTGGCCTAGGCCCCTTAGTTCCACTGAGGGGAAATGTTAATGAATCAGCTTGCCAAGACATTTTGGAAAATTCTGTGCTTCCAACTTTGTGGAAACAGTTTGGGGAAGGCCCTTTTCTGTTCCAGCATAACTGTGCCCCAGTGCACAAAGCAAGGTCCATAAAGGCATGGTTGGATGAGTTTGGTATGGAAGAACTTTATTGGGCCGCACAGAGCCCTGACCTCAACCCTATCCTCAACACCTTTGGGATGAACTTGAACGGAGATTGCGAGCCAGGCCCTCTCGTTCAACATCATTGTCTGACCTCAGAAATCCTCTTCTGGAAGAATGGGCAAAAATTGCAACAGACACACTCCAAAATCTTGTAGAAAGCCTTCCCAGAAGAGTGGAAGCTGTTATAGCTGCAAAGGGGGGACCAACTCGATATTAATTCATATGGATTTATAGAATGAGATGTGTGTGTGTGTGTGTGTGTGCGCGCGCGCGCATATATATACGTTTATTAAGTTTCTTAAACAGTCAATGGCAGCAAAAAATGCTAATCTAATATTTAAAATATTGACAGAATATATATATATATTTTTTAAACCAATTTTACTCAAACAGGCAGAAGTAAAAAATACATATACTGAATGCAGTACTGAATAACTGATTATGCAAAAGAGGTCATGTTGTTGTTAACAACAAACTTCTGAATGTGGCTAGAAGCACTGCTTAAGAGCAGCAGACTCAAGGGGGAAAAATAAAAAGCAACTCTATGAAAACAAAAAGATATGTGGAATATGTAATCAAACGTAAAAATAAACAGATGAAGACAGGCTAGAATAATTTGACAGTAAATACTACACTCTGTAAGACTAAGAGAGTATTGTGTATTTAGCCTTGGGTATCACTACCAGGCTGCACAGAATCCAGACCTTTTTTAACCAATTATAATCAGTCCAGGCTGACTACTTCAGGTTGCTGTTGAACATGCGCACGGCTTTGGGTGCTCGTGTTTCGGAGCGAGCACGGTCTATTAAACAGATGAGATGTGAACATTGTTAGCCACCACCTGAACTAGAAACTTTTGGAAATCTGGACTCTGAAGCCTTTGATGTGAGGTTAGTCAGAGGAGAAGTGATGGTGGAAATCTGTGGGATAAACTGTGTATAGCACAAGGCCATGGAAGGACCTCATCTGGGTTTTGGTATAGGTCACAGGCTGTTCTTTACGGTTTTATCCACTTCAGGAACTGAGAGTTAAGCCAGCACCATGGATCTTCTCCTTCCGATGCAGGTGCTGGAGATGTTACTCCCAAGTCCAGCTGTAAATTATCACACTATCAAGGTAAAAGGTGCAGAGCAGTCGTCACAATCCTGCAAGACTGCCCAATGCAGTTCAGTATAAGGAAGTCTAAACAAACTTGAATTGTTCCATCTTCCTTTAGTACCATCACACGGGGGCTGTTCCGCTTACTGTTAGATGACACCCATCTCCCTGACAAAGAAAATCTCCCTTTCCCACAGACCCCTCCATCTCCACAGTGGGAGGTGACGACCCTCCTGGGTCGTAGGAAAGGGGTCCTTTGCAGCCCAGCTCCGATGGGATCCATGTGCATGGCGAAAGCTCAGGCAACTCTAGCTCTCCCCCCGGGCAACTGCACAGGCGGCTTCTGCTAGCCCTATGGGCTGGGTAACTGGGCAGTTGCCTGGCACAGAGAGAGTCCAAATTGTTCCAGGGCTGCCTCTCTTTTTGATCTACCACCATTTCCCGCCGGGTCTTTTCCATCTTTTTGAGCTGGGAGGCTCAAAAAGTCCTGCTGTCGCTCCAACACTGCAGCGGCTCCCCTTCTCTGAGCTCGACTCCTCAGTCGGCCCCTCTGGTGAATGCAGTAATGTTTCCCCTGGCAAGGACCGCCTCCGGTGAGAGCGGCAGTGGCCCAAGAGGAGACTTCGTCAATCTGCCCCGCTCCTTCCTAGGGCTCTCCTCAGCTGTGTCCAGGCCTGCCCCCCCCCCGGGTCCTCCACTTCCACACTTCCATAACACCTCTTATTTAGCCTTTTTAACAAATATAACAAACACTCTAAATAGGAAAAAAAAACATGCAACAGCTTGGCTGTCTATTCCCCCAGCTTGGTTGTCTATCGTCCCCTTCAGGGAGTTCCCTAGGGCATGAGGGAGTGGCCCCCGGTTGCATACCAGACTCTATTTGTCGCACTGTCACCTCCCTCAGGTCTGTCCTAACCTTGATATTCCCCTATGGACTAAGAGGGATGTCGCTCTACATGGATCCTTTTTCTCCTTTCAAAACTTTCAGATGATAAGTCATACGATTCACATGATATATTTGTTTATCCATACATATGCATGGACGCAGAACCTTATATGTTGCAGAGCCCATCTTCCTCCCATGTCTGCTTGTAAATGAGGATAGAAGGAGGCCTGTGAAAAATTCCCAGTGGCTTGGTTGCTGATAATACCAGGTCTTCTGAGTTGCTAGGCTTGTTGGCGGTTGATGTTAGCCTTCGCCCAGTACTAGTCGGTTGTACTGGACCACTCTGGATGCTCTGACTAGCCCCTCCCAGTATCCCTTCATTGGGTAACCACAGAGGAGCTTTAATTATGAGAAGCCTGTTAATTCCTGAGGAGCGTGTCCACATTTGCTACAGACTTCCCATACATGCATTTAAGTATTTGATTAAACTTGATGAAACTCTATGAGACCATCTATTCATGGATAGTAGAGACTGGTCCTCTAGGTGATAATATTTAGCTGTTTTTGGAGCTGACTCTTCAGGCACAAAGTGCAGTTTGTTCCTCTAGTCCATCAGGATCTCATCTGATTATGTCGGGTTTGATTATGGAGCTTTGAGTACCGGTACCAAATTTGTGGTCCTTTGTTTCACTGATGCTTAGTGTCAGGAATAATGCAGACTGTATCAGGGCTTCATCGCGGGAATTCAGATTCCGGAGCGCAACCTTGTAAACACATCTTCAGGATCATGCTCTCTGACCCAGGAGTGTTATGTAGAGTGTTATGTGGCCGAACCCGCAGGGCAGCAGGTGGAGTAGTGGTTAAGGTGACAGGCTTTGTTGTACCCTTGGGTAAGGTACTTAACCTGAATTGCAGTAACATATCCAGCTGTATAAGTGGATAAATTTAGAAATTGTAAGCGCTGTTGCTTTGGAAAAAAGCATCTGCTAGGCAACTAAATTCTAAATTGTTGTTGTACTACGATGATTGCCTAACTTTTGTCTGCTGCTCAGGATGAATCCTCTTCAGGCGATGATAGCACTCTTCTGGTGACTCATTAGGCAGTGTTGTAGTGGTTCGGAATCTTTTGCTGAAGGTCTCAGGTGAGAGGTGATGAGTCTTCTTAGGCTCCCTATAGGAGTGGAACTCCTCTTCGTCCATAGCACTATAGGCCTCCAACGATTTTTCCTGTCAACGATGGTGCCAATTTGAAAGCCCATTTGGTGGATAAAACCTAACTGCAACCCAGTCTCTCAGTCTATTTTACGGGCTGCTGTTGACGTGACTGAGAAGATGAAAGAACTAATAAAATAATAAAATACTTAGATAAAACTGGATGTTAGGGTACTATGTAGGCCCAGGGATAAGGGAGATTCATGATAAACATTAACCCACAAACTACTGAATAGGGTGTTGGGTGAGTCAAAGACGGGAGAGATCTAAGAAAAAGATATTATACAGTT
Source organism: Hiodon tergisus (assembly GCA_025775045.1). Taxonomy (NCBI): domain Eukaryota; kingdom Metazoa; phylum Chordata; class Actinopteri; order Hiodontiformes; family Hiodontidae; genus Hiodon; species Hiodon tergisus. The sequence continues at coordinate 6,292,519 of JAOVYW010000101.1, forward strand.
TAGGGGAATCAGACATACAAAACGATATAAAAGGGCTACGAGTTATAGTACTGCATTTGGTCATATGGCACGGAACGAAGTTCTTCGGCGATGCAATCGAATACTTTGGCGACTGATTAGAGAAATTAAGACCTCTGAGAGCTGTATTAGGACATGTAGAAATATCCTGCTATTTGCTTTTAGTGATCCCATAGCATAATAGGCTGCTCTGCATTGTAGTTACTGATTGGAAAATTATTATAAGTACTGGGGTTGTATAAAGGGTTACATTTCTTGAGCGGATGCTAGCATGTGATTTTAATTGGTTGACCCAGGGGTGTTAGCCTAAGGTGATTTAGAGGAAGGTGTAGTTAGGGCAACTGTGCTAGAAGCTTAGTAGTAGAGCCTTGAACGTTTATCTATGTCGTTGATTAACTGAGCTATCATGCAAGGTTGAGAGATGGGGGTCACGATTGCTAGAGCAGGTTCTATCAGAGCTTTTTAAGGTAAACTGTTTACTGGTACATGGACGTGTGACCATCCCTAGTAGGGGCATCATAGAGTTACTCTAGGCTCGACCTGAAGTGAGATAATGGAAGCAGCCCTCCCTGAGGTGCTTGCTTCTATCATCTCAAACTCCTTCTGTCCAGAGCGTCTTCCGACTGAGATTGAATCTCATTCCCAAACAAACTATTTAATGATAAATTTGCTCTGTATGAAAAGGCTCTACCAAAAGATTTAGTTTTGGACTATGGGGCCTTTAAAATACTAATCCCGGGATAATTTAATGCCTTAAAAGGAAATAACAAGTCAGGACAGTGTTCTTTGGGTAACCTGTGAAGTAATGCTAAGACTGGGGTGATGATATTTATTTTGCTTTAATTAAGACCCTGGTAGTAATGGTTGTAACATTTTTTTCGCAGTCGGTTGGCTGCTTGAAAAATGGGCATAATGGGCGGTCTATAAATGACAAAAGAATGGATATGTTTTTTCTTTATCCTTTAAACAGAAAATGCCAGATTTTAACAATAGTTCTAAAATGAAAAAGGGTCAATTGTTACCCTATTGTCTTTGATAAGCAAATTGGGGAAGGCAGCAATAAATAGCCATCCAAACTTATTGTATAATTATGATATAATAATGATATATTATAATCATTGTATTAACATTATGCTGTTACAGTGATTTTAGTGTCTTAGTCTATCATTTCAATTTTCCCATTTTTTTTGCACTTATTTGTAAATTCCTTAATACCTTGATCACTTTCAACATTATGACTAAGAGTTATCTGTTATGCCTATTTATGTAGTTAGCCAGCTTGCTAGATATGCTTCCATTAAGCTACATGCTAATGAATTGGCTATTCACTAAGTATATCTGCTAATTACAACTATAGTATACATAATGTTGGTAAACTAACTAACTAACTAACTTTGCATGTGGTAATGTGCAGTAAGTCCATGATGAGCTTACTCTATTAAGAATCGGGTGGTAATGTTAATGAAATGTTAGGTAGCAAGCACTAACCTCCCACTGTTTTTGATAAGATTGCAAGCAATCTGGAAACATGACTAAAATGCGAGTTTGTCTGAACATTTAACAAAAGTCTAAGAAACCTTAAATACTAGGACATAGACCATAGAGCGAATCTAGTACTGCAGACAACTGCAGGTCAGGTCAGAAATTTGGCAGTTGGTATTTCATATTTAATTCAGTGGTATAAGGTCAATCCATCACATATAATCTGCTCTCAGAGCAGATCTGTCCTCATAACAAAGTTGACATCAAAAATGGTCAACGAGGTCTCATGGAGAAACACTGCTCTTTGATTGGACTGCATTCCAGTGACCTTCAGTTTTCCTCCTTTTGAATATTCATGTACTAGCAGCTTCATTTACCTCATGTATGGAGAGTAATTGTCATGCATGAAGTGTGCCAAATGAATAGATTACAATAAATGGTGAGCCCCTAAATTAATGTGATCAGAATATATTTTTTATAATTATGCAATGTCTATGTAGATAACTTGCTTGGCAATACCAAAACACCTATTCTTGTTAAATAATGTGTCTGATGTGTATTTCATAGTAAAATTTTATCATTATAGTAAATTCAACTCTCCTCTTATTCATTTATGCATGTTTTTTTATGGGGTTATTATCTAATAAAATGTGCATAAATGCAGCTAACCTTTGTCAGTAGGAGAGGCCATGACTAACCACAGTTCCACCGTTCTACGCAAGCCTTAATTGGTTTCCGTACTTTAACATCCGCACCAGCAGCTTGTGTCATTCTTTGTTTCTTCGTGTTTGTCTGCAGTGTGCGACTGTGACCTGGCCCGCTCTGGGTTCTTCCAGAAGAGCGGAATGTACATCTGCACGGCGGATTACCAGCGCATGTATGGGACTAAGTGCGACAGCTGCAGGGGCCTCATCACAGGGGAAGTGGTGTCTGCGCTGGGGCGCACCTTCCACCCCAAGTGCTTCGTCTGCTGCCTCTGCAGGTAACAGTGGTGGGTGAGGGTCCCTGGTTTAGTCTTTGTGGGTTAAAACCCTCAAACTCAAATCAATAGTCATGAAGAATCCAGGACACATAGCATGGCCTCATGGAGACATTACTCTTATCTGGCTCTTTTATTGACTACTGTTCATCGACAAAGCATGCCCACCTTAGTGTCTGATGAATTAATGATATTTCCTCTTTCTATACTTTGAATGACGTAACCACGTAATTCCCTAGACAGAACTGTCTTCTCTGTGTTCTGTCGCCAAACCCTAACACCTAATGCCATCCAACTTGGATCAAGGATACTCATGTTTTTTTGCAGTACGCCTTTTACCTGAACCCCTCTCCACGATTTTTTTGAGTATGCTGTAAGAACTATTAGCATCAATGATCTACAAAATATTTTGTCTACAATCATATACAAACTACAAGTATACAATTATTATACAAAATCTGTGATAAGGAGTATTTTTTTAAATCTCCTGTTCTCTTCAATTACCAAAAATTCATCTTTGAGTATAAACCCAAATACAGTCAGTTACAATGTTGATCCAAGAATGGCACAGTAGTTCAGGTTATGGCTTATTGTTGGTTTTTGGTTCTCATGTTAAATCACAAAGACTGATCCTTAGAGAAGTGTTTCCCAACCGGGGGTACGCAAGCCCCTTGGGGTACATGGGCAGTCCCCGGGGGTACGTGGGAAGTGCCAAAAAATCATTTAAATTTCGGGGGGAAAATATATCCAAACAATTCATATGTAAAAAAAATTTACTTTAGTTTTGGTGTGTATTTTATATTCACGCTGGGCACTTTCTGCCAGTTGACCCTCGCCCGCTCCTCTGCAGCTGTGTGCCCGAGTTACGATTTCAGGTAACAGGCAGCTAACTTGGAGTAGAAGAAAGACACTAGTTATGGATCAATGGCTGAAATCAATCAATGGTCGGTCAAGTGAACACGTGTAGAAAAGAAAGAAATTTGAAAAAGTCAAGGTACCGTCAATTTCATGAACAGTATGTCCTCTTCGGTTTCACATCCACACCTACAGAGCCGCCTCAGCCACTGCGTTTCCTCTGCGGCGATGTGCTCTCATGAAACCAGCCCATCAGTACCAAGCATCTTTCCTGTGTGGGTAAGACAGCAGGGTTTTTCCCATAGAAAGCTGTCGGAATTTAAGGGAAGTCAAGAGAAATGAAAGAAATCGATTCAAAGCACTGGAAGCCTCATTTGCTGTGTCGCTACTTGTGGCTTGTCAGAATTATTATTATTTTTTTTTTTTACATTTTGACAAAACATTCCGTGTCCACAATTATTCATATCCCAGATCATATCGCAAAATTCTCAGGGAATGCAATCTTCTGCACCATTCTAAATGTAACTTCTAGAATGTTCTAGAGCATTCTAATGAACTATTAACTCAGAACAGCTTATACACCTGTTTGATAGTCAGTTTCCGGTCAATTGCAAGTCATGGTTAAAACCAAGGAACTTAGTGAGGACCTCCGGTTGCGCATTGTGGATGCTCACAAAAAAGGGAAAGGCTAAAAAGGTACGAAGGTAGAGGCCAGTGGCCATTGTGCAAAGCATTGTTAGAAAGTTCTAGGAGTTTCACACAGTAAAAAATCTGAAAGGACGTGGTAGGAAGCCAAGTGACTCCTCCGCTGGCAAGACTGGTAGTGCGGGAGGCTGAGAAGAATCCAAGGATCACGAAAAGCCATCCTGAATAATCTAAGTAATGCTGGTACCAACATTTCAAGGCAGACACTCCAGTGGACACTGCACAAGGGTGGCTTCCATGGACACCGACCAAGGAGGACTTCACTTCTTCAAGACCGGCATAGAAAAGCTCTCCTAGCCTTTGCAAAAGCTCACCTGGACAAAGAAGAAGCCTTTTGGTCATCAATTTTGTGGTCTGAGGAGACAAAAATTGAGTTGTTTGGACAAGGATGTGGCTTTGAAAAAAAGGAGAAGCATTCAACCCCAAGAACACCATCCCCACGGTCAAGCATGGTGGTGGGAACATAATGCTTTGGGGGTGTTTTTCAGCCAATGGGCCAGACAACCTTGTAAAAGTAAATGGCTACATTAAAAAAATACTACATTAAGAAAGGCATTTATTAGGCCAGAAACAAAAATCATTTAAACGGTGGGGTGTTCAGAGCAGAGGAGGAGCGCTGGGGTCCCTCAATCGGCCGCAGGCGTCGTCTTCCTCAGACTCTGTAAAGGATAGAGAGAGTCAGAGCACATCAATACCGTGGGATAGTCTGCCTTACTGAGCCCTGCAGGGCCCTCTTGTAGGGAGGTAGCCAATTAGGGGAATGGCTGGCTGGTATTCCTCTACCTGGGTTAATTGGCTGCCTAATTGGATGATGAGGGGCCTGGTGCTGCCCACGTGTGAGTGTGGAGAGGTGGTGCTGAAAGACTGGGGACCTTGGTTGGTGCTGTCCATGGTCCTGATGCGTCCTCCGGTGAAGGCAGGTGACCTCTAGCAGTGATGTCCAGTTGCGTGAAGGGGCGGGGACGCCCATCCCCGCACCACAATATATATATATTTGAATTTTTCCTTTTTTTTGCAGTTTTCCTTTTTTCTGTAGGTCAGGCTTAAAGTAGGTTATGAAAATCTGGTTTTTTAGTCCTCCAGGAAAGAGAACACATTGCAGACTTCACGGGGATGTTTAAAATTAGGAAGCAATTTAATACAGAGCATCTGGAAAGGAGGGAATAAAGTTGTATCATGTTGCTTTATTTATTTATTTTTCAAACTGGGGCATTAATTGTCGCTCCAGGGTGTAGAACGATACCAAAACCACCATCACACCGTTGGTACCCCATCCTTAACTCAGTGTTTTAACATCATAGGTGCATAGAGAATCTTCTCATCCCCATAATTGCCGAATTTTGACCTAATTTATCTCTCTCTCTTTACCTCTAAATCCCTCTCTTCCAGTTCCCTCTCTTAACAAATTTCCAGGATTTGCTTGACGGGCTGCTATGAAGGTTTCCACTGCAGGGCATTAGCAAAATAGCTATTTAGGGAGAGCCAGGGGAATAGCTGTCTCTGCATCTTGCACCCGTCTCTGATGAGATGGACACCAAATACCATAGGGTGCCCATAGATGTTAACATTGAGGATACTGAAGCAGCCAGTGGCCAGACATAGAAATGCTTCAGACTCAGATATTATCTACAAGAGGGAAGAGTTTCATGTTGACGAAATGGAAGGGCTATACACTCAATTAAGAATGTTGCCTGGGATCACTGCTTTCTACAGAAAAAAAGAAAAGAGAATGAGATAAACTACATTATTTAAGATTCCACAGAAAAGCTGTGAATTCTGAACAGAGCAAGTCTTATCAGGCTGCTTGGGCTCTCACTATCTCAGTGGGAAAAACTGAAGTATTATTCAGCAAAACTATTTGCACAAAAACCAATCCAAAAATCTGAGCTCTAAGCTCTCAGTACACCCGGGAGCTTTCTCCATCTAAGTTCTGTGAGATATACCTGTGAGTGTACCATGGATCAGCCCTATGTGTGTGAGAAATCAGTGTTCCCAGGACCTGTCACAGTCACAATTTGAAAAAATTTAAAAATATGTTCACTTGAACCACGCCTGTGTCAGTACTGACCAAAGCCATGCACTTAGTGGAGTATTCCATTCTGTCAATTGTTTTAACTGGTAGACAGGCACCAGGACTAGTTTATCTTATGTTATATTGACGGCTTGCAGACTTTTGTTGCTACCATATTTGCAATTGTTTTGTTTAGCATTTTGAGTAGCTGTGCTCTTAAACTGATCAAATAGCTATGATTGATGTGCTTAGAGTTGTGCTTAGAGTTGTGTTTTGCTTAGTGTTTCAGTTGTGCTTAGTGAGTTTAGCAACATGGGAAGGCTGAGTAGTATCGTGCATTTATTGACTGTTGCTGTTTGTCTCCGTATTTAGATGTGTGTGTCGTAACTTGTCTTGAATTTGTTGCATACACTGTGATATGATTAGATAATTATGATCTGGTAAATTAGTACTTGTTAGTTCGATTAGCTTAATACATTAAAGGACAGATATCTGCAGTACCCTGCAACTGCGTGGTCGTTTGTTGGGATTATAGCTCGTTTGTTGTTAATTGAGCTATTGACTTTCGGTCTTCTCACTCATCTTGATTATACTTCTCTCAAGGTTAATCAAGTCTTCGTTAGGTGCATCGAGAGTTTACAGCCAATCTTCTGTGAATCCAAAAGTGAGGATCTGGTGATGACTCACTCAGGCAATACACAGAATGAACTGTGCTGTCTGCTGGAGCTGTAAGATCCCCAATTCCAGCAATCGCTAACTATAAATTATGGGGGTTCAATATGAGTCAATAAGTCGATATGACTCATTTTCGCTGCAAAACAAACATACTCAGAAAAAGCCCCTGATCTTGTCATCGAGTCTGTGGACTACAAGATCCAAGCCATGTATTGATCCTATTTATGTTGAAACTGCATGTTATTTTTACTCAACAGCATCAGTGTCAACAAAGCCAAGACTCTTTGCAGAGCTAGAGAACATATCAGTATTGTCATAGAAAAGGCACAATCAGTGGTGTACTCCAGAGTGCGCAGAAGGGCCAAACCAGCAAGCACGAGCTGTATGAGTATGACCAGGAATGGGCAAAGATACATCAAAATGTATTTTTAAAAAAACCTTAATTTTAAGTGCATCAAAATACACCATTAAAATAAACTACTGTATTTTTGTATTCTCAAAATACTAAAAATACTTTTACAAGGGAGCATGAAATCACTTCGCAAACCTTCCTAATCTATCGGCCTGTTTGATTTATCCCTTCACCAGTACACTGACTCAGTTGATTAAGTAGACAATGTTTGATAGCAACAGCTTTTCTCTGCCGAACGAGTCATGCGATAAATCTGACATATGCAACCAGCTGAAAATAGCAAGCTAACGTTAACTGTGAGGGCTGCTACCCGGGTGAAATAGTTAGCTAGAACATTGCGTAAATTGATTTAGCCTATGCTACTAAATCGAACAACAAAACTTAACATGAACTGTTAAAAATTGTAGCAATTTATGCTAAAAATCAATGGAAAGCTGGAAACCTACACCTTTCTCACCTTGACCTTCTTCTTCTTTCTGGGTATGGATCAATTTTCTGTTCTGATCTCATCAAGTCTGGGAAATTATTGAGTAGGCACCAATCAGAGGTAGCATTTTTATGATGTCATGATGTAGACTTCTCATAAAGTATTTTATAGTTTTTTTAAACTACAAAATATGAAACACTAAAGTATTTTGATACAAAATAAAAGCCATTTTCATTACCCCTATCAAATACAAATTACAAAATCCTATTTTGTATTTGAAATACGTATTTTAAATACATGTATCATAAATACTGCTCATCCCTGAGCATGACCATGGACCCACACCAGCTATTACCTGGCTCATTGGTCAAGCTCTCTCATTCAGCGATTGGCTGCTCAAGTACTGTGTCCCTATATGCACGTCTTTGTGAGCTGCGTGTGGATGCGATTATGAAGGCTGCGAGAGTATATATGTGCACTGCAGGTGTTGAACATTCAAAGTCCACTAAATCTAACCTATCCAACATCGAGCAAATCTAAACTTACTTAAACAGCTGTTAAATTCTTAAATAAAGAGGCTATTGGAATTGTTTTTCTTTTTTTTTCATTAAGATACTCTTATTTTTCTTATTTGGCATTCTTGCATTTTTATTTTATTTTAGATAAACGAAGAGTTATTAGCTCAGAATTTTAGTTTAAAAATGTGCAGGTTTTCAGACAAGGAAAGAAAAGCCACATTAAAAGAAAAGACTGCTAATTTGATCGCACAAGGCATTGATCTGACATCCCGTCTCAACTTTCCGTGCTGTAGTCTTCATGTTTTGCTCTATATTTATCAACTGTGTGACAGCTGGCCATCTGGCAGCCCTGGTTCTGTGGCTGATTCTAAATCTTTCTGGCAGGCGGACAAATATGAAACCCAGCATCCAGTTAACAGCCACCAGTTTGCAAATTGATCGTAATTTGATAGTCTTCCGGACAGCTAATATTTCCCACGCTTTTTAAATGGATGAATGACTGAACCATGGGCATAGTTTACATGTTATTTTACACAGCTGGAGAGCTATTGATGATATTCAAGTTAAGTACAAGATTGTGTCTTAAATTCCCACTTTGGACCGAGACATGAAATTGTTTGGGCATAAGTTAAGTTCTGTCTCTTCTTTCCCATCGATGCAATTAATTTAGAATTAATTTCTAAATTCACATTTAATTTTCTTAACATAATTAATGCATTTTCTCTGTTTTGAAACCTAAAATCTCTCATATTTCAAATTTACCACCATGCACGGTTTTATTTGTCAGCCATTTGTGATGAATGATAGAGAAAGATAAATCAGATGGGCTTTTAAACAAAACATGCATTAAAAACATAATAATAACCTTCTCTGGATACAACTATGGTTATTTGCAACTAATGTTGCTTTTTTAATGCTTTTAATTTACTCTCTCTTTCTTAAACATTTCTAGACAATGTCGCATTGAAGGTACTCAAGCGTTTTGCCTGCTGATAAGTGTTTAAATGTCAAACTGAGGTAGTTTTATTAGAAAGCCATATACTTCTTAACTTTTACTTGTTTAATATGACACTGCATACATTCTGTCCCTCACCAACCATTATATAATACAAGTGCTGATCTCACAATCTCACTGATTCTTACAATCTAAACCAAAAACAGGAACTTTCTTCTTCTTCTTTGTTCATACCAAGGTCATTATCATAAACCAAAACTAAAACTAAGACGAAATCAAATTGTGAAAAACATTTTTGTAAACTGAAAACGGAAAAAGTATAATTGAACGTCTGTAGTTTTCTGTAACTTTGCCACAGAGTGAAATGAGGCCACCAATAGGACATCATGATAGGGGCTTTGGGTTGTTTAGTTATTGTGTGTTTTTAAATACTATCAATAGCACCTTTATTTTAATAATCATGTCTTACAATCTATTTGTTGCCAAGATTTCTCAATCAATGTTTAATACAAATAATACAAAATTAAGAAAAAAATACTTCTGATACAGCTGATGCACTCTGAGATAAGCTATATTATCCAAAGTTAACCCCATAAAAGCGACCGCGGTTACATAATTAGCTCATAATTAGCTGTGTAACTTTAAAACTAGCAAAGATGTGTATAATGTTTTGGTCAGGGATTTACAATGTGAGTCCCAGCAAAGATATTACCAATTGCTGAATTGAAGTGCTGACCAAACCCTGCCTGTCTTAATGGAGTATACAAAAGTAGGTATAATGGACCTACATATCTTTTGTAGATAATAAGTAAACATTCCACATAAACAGCTGTTGTCGCCACACATGCCTTTAGCCCTCCAGTTAAACTAAAACTAAAACTAAAATAAAAACTAAATATTGTAGCGTTTTCTAGCTACTACACTGCGGGGTTTCAAGCAAGAGACTGACACCGCTTTAACAAGAAGAATTGCTCTTTATTTCGCACATGCGCTTACGACCGCCTTAACAAAGGCAGAACTGGCAGTGCAAAGAACTGACAATACAGAGAACATCACGGAAAGCCCTCACAGGCACACATAAACCTGCCCATGGTGGGGGAACTAAACCTTACTCTAACAAACACAGATCACAACAGTAATAACAACTAAACTAACGGGCAACACGTTTAAGCGACACATAACGTTGAACACACTAGCTACACAATTTACAGTTTGGGAGCCGGGCTTCCCAGCAGCCCTTTCGGGGATGGTGAGACACCATTGGCGCTGCCGCCCGCCATCCCCGTTACAATATACTGGAAAAACTAAAACTAAACTAAACTGACAAACTTGGTCTGAAACTAACTAAGATTAAACTGAACTAGAATGGGGAATTGAAACTAAAATAGACTGAATTAAAAACTAAAAAACTATAATAACCTTGGTCCAGACCCATTAATCTGCCCCATGTGTGATCACTTACGGCTGAACTATCCGTCCACCATTTTTTCCCTCTCCTTCATCCCTTACTCTGCAATTTTTCCCACGTGCTTCCTCCCTGTTTTGGTTAAACATTGTATGTTTTAAATTAATTAACACTGAAGCAGATTACCAGCATGTTTTTAGCTTTAAGCATTCGCTGACTGTATGTTAGGATGAGTTGTAATCTTTAACCACGGTTTCTATGGACTGAAATATGTATTTGCTTTTTTTTATTCAAAACTATCGTTCCCTCTCAAACGGTATTACACCCGTGTCTGTATGTAATGTTTAATAATTCTGTAGGCTTGTGGTGTTTCATATGACCCGTGGCTGCTGTCTGAAAGTAAGGTTTTAACTCAAATATATTAACAGAATGAAGAAAACTGCAAACAGGGCCCTTGGATATTTATCCTGGGGAATATTTACAGAGGCAGCTTTATTTGTTTATAGCTGTCATTTCATGTGCATATGAACAATGTGGCCTGAATTTATTATTATCAATGGTGCTGTAATAAAAGTTGGCCTTTGATTTAGCTCATATGTTTGTGAGTAGAATCGGAATGCATCACCTAAAAAGGTGTTTCTTTTCCTTATTTTTTATATTTAAAAGTTGTTCTACGCAAATATTAATTAACTTTCCACCTTCAAACCGGGTTAGCATTGTGTTTGAATTCCATTCACGAACGAACCAAAGTGGGTAAATATGCGCATGTCATTCAGGCTATGTCCCCGGTGCGTCTGTTTGAATCAGCACTGTCCTCTTTCCCACACCCCAGGTTGTGTGTTCTGTTGTTTTCATCGATTAGACTCTTCCTCTGCTGTCATTCTAATGATGTCAGTCCTTCCTGGAGCAAAGTTAGACAGAATAAAATAAAAAAAACGTGGTGCGAATCTTCCTGAAGAATTACTGTCGGGCTTGTGTCTGCAAGAGATGTTCTCTGGTAAGCCATGATAGCTAAGTACGGGTCATCAGATTTCACTGTCCTTACTGCATGGTCTGCCTCCCTGTAGCTCTGTGGGAGTCTTGGGCTGGATGTGGTGTGAGTAAATCACTCTGTGGAAAATGTTTTGAATCCCCAGTTGAAAGAGAACTGGGGTTCATTATCAGACCGGACATCCTCTGCTCTACAATGAGATTTCTCAGAACAGCAGTCACTTGTCATGCTTGTCATTCTGCTTGAGTGGCTCTGAACACCAGCACAGAGAATTCTCCCCAGTCCCTCCAGGATCTGAGACATTATTCAGGTATTCAGGTGCAGATTTGATTCTTATGCATAAACTTGTAGGGACCACACACAGTCCAGACAAACTACATTTCCCTCTGTCCGAAACCAGGGAATGACATCATCAGCCACCACCCACCAGGATTTTCAAACTCCAGCTCCCAGTCACAGTGGGTCATTAACAGGTCATAAATTACATTTTCCCCTTAAAAACAAAGAACAAACACTTTTGCGATGGCCCCATGGCTGGCTGTTTCCATATGGAGAGACACATTTACCAACCTCTTTCGCAGCAGTCCCATCCTGGGCTCTGAACTAAAGGAGATTAAGAACCTGTTGAGACTCACACCAAAGTTGGAGGTGGCTTACCCCTAAATTGGCTAGTAGTTCTGTTTTCCTTCAAGCTTCTGACAAAGTTGTCAACAGTATTTGAATATTCCTTTGGCCCATGTAATGCTCTCCGAAGACGTAAAATTCTTCTCTCCACGGAAAAAGGACAGTGACTTGTGTCTCAAGTCTCAAGTCCCCAAGTAAGCTGTATCATCTGGGCAAACTTTGTAATATTTAGTTTAGAATGATGTTTGAAACTTGGATGTTATAATACTGAGTGTGTTTAATATGTTCTTCTGTGCGAGTTTACTTAAAGCTTTGCACACTGTTAACTTTCGTCGTTTCGTTTATTTTTCTAAATTTGGTTTTAAAGCACATGCATCCCGTTTTCGATCTGTACTTCACTAACTCTTTTAACGATAATAACTGATCTCAACACAACGCAAACCCGTTTATTTCAAACATAGGTAAACGTGCTGTTTTACCTTTTCCTTTGTTAGGACCAATAGCCCACACCCCATCTGGTCACTAAAAGCGAACTGTCCACCTGCCATTTCCTCTTTCTCAAATGTCTTTGTCCAGACTTTTACCCATGTATGTAGCCTTTCACGTTATTGGTGATCCCCCTTGTTATCAAATTATTTTATATTTTTACCAGATTGTCTGTGTTCATTTCATTAAAATATTGATGACAGTCATCTTACCAATATTACCAGAAGTTACGCCTTCCAGCATTGATTAATTTGAAGATGAATATGAGACTGATAAATGAAATAAGCTCCACTGCATCAACATTAAATGGTGCCCTGTTAGTGGATCTACTCCCCTTCAACAAGCTGTTGAAACAAAACCTGCGGATGGTGTGATGACAATGGTAATGACAAACAATGAACGTTCCCACGCACTAATCAGTGGGTGGTTAACTCCCAGCTTTTCCATCCATGGCAGTATTTGCTTCTCATTGGGCACGGGTGGAAGTAAGGTACGTTGTGATGTTGATGAGGAGATTGAGGTTGTGTCTGGCTCTAACCAGCCCTGACCTGCAGACATTTGTGTAATGTCCCTTTTTCAGACACTGAGTACTATGCACATCCTTCGCTGGGCATTGATATGTGCTACGAGATGGCATTCTACCACAACATTTGTACCGTGAGTCGTTGTCTGGCAGAGTTGTTTTTCCTAGCGTCTCCCGTGCATTTTGCTCTGCTGCCTAGCGCTGCCTTTGCAGAATCTTTTCTGTTGTGCACATTCATAGTCCACGTGTGCCGCTCTGTCAGATTTGAAGTTACTTTTCTGTATGTCTTTTTACTTTTTCATTAGTTCACGTTCACAAACAAAAGTGAGTCTCGTCTAATCTCAATTCTTAGTCGATTTGCTCTGACAGTCTTTTGTCATGTAAGCCCACAAATAGCTTGTCCATTATCGTTTCGCTATGGAGTTCTCCATAACTATCAATATTCTGATAAACAGTAATAAAACTTTCTCTCCTTGTTGTCTTTGATTGAATTTTAACTCTCCTTCGAACTACAAAATGTCTAGCTTAGCTTTAACTAAAATATACCCTCTGCCCTGTCCCGTATGTTGTAGATTAAAGTGTTCACCAGGTTTTCATTCACCTGTAGCTTGAGACCAGAGTAGAAATAGTGTAATAATAATAATTTTTTCTGTTTACGTGTTGCATTTTACCTGGAGGGTTATATCAATTGCCTTCCCCATTTTATAAGTGTGTTGCATACAGTTTGAACACTACACCTTCCAGCAGAATTGTTAACAAAACTGTTAATGTCAACCTTTTCTTTGTTTGCCTTGTGGAGTTTTAGACCTTGAAATATTTCAACATCCGACAGTCCCCTGAACCGGTTAGTCCTCGGTTATTTGCCAAAAAGAGGGGGCTAACTGTATGGTATGAGTGCTGATGATCCAACCTGGTGTCGGTGGCCATCCTGAATCAGTAATTTAGTATGAATACATATCACATGATCCATTTAGAACATAGGATGTCTGTTGTTTGGAGCTGTATAGTCATGATTTTTATTTTATTTATTTTTTAGGAAAAACTTTCCAATTGGGGACCGGGTGACCTTCAACGGGAAGCAGTGTATATGCCAGCAGTGCTCTCACAACCTTGTCAGCGCCAATGAGCCAATCAAGATCCATGGGACCAGCTGTAAGTCTTTATCCATGGTACGGCGGTGGCCTTCATGTAGGCGCCTCCGCTACTGAATGAGACCCTGAATTGCAACTTCAGCATGCCCGAAAGCTGTCCTTTAGAGGCAATCCGTTAGGATTGAACAACTTTGTTGCACTGATCAGCTTTGGCAAGTTAAAAATGTACTCAGGGGTAGCAGCACACAACTTTGATAGCAATTCACTTCTACAGCACAATCCCACAAGATTTGTGTGTCGTTCTGAGATTTTGACGATTTCTACTTGTAATGACAGATTAAATAATAATTACAGTGATTTTCATATATTAATATAATATTGTAGTTCTCTTGTAACGAAAATAGAACTGGACAATCTCGAATGACCCAAAAAAGATAAAAACTCATGTCAGTTATGTTGGGTAATTGCGTCGATTTTATTGACACAAAAACTGAAATCACTTGGAAAAACATAGTACTTTATTAATTTAAGGATAGACCAATGGTACCAATGGTTCTTCCCATAAATTATCCCGCACTAATTAATCATTAATTAACTATGGATAATTAATTAACTAATTAACATTAATCGGTCTGAAACTGCCTTCACTTTTTCCCCTCCCCTCGGACCTCCCTGTGATTCAAAGGTCCTTTTTGCACTGCAAGCAACCACTAAAAACAAGCATTAAAAGCTAGAAAGAAACCAGAGAATTATCTGAGGAAGTCAGACAAGAGATTTTGGCCAGGCATGTACAATCTCAAGGCCCAACCGGCCTGATTGTCGCCGCAAGAGAAAACTTGATCGACGATTGCACCAAAAGAAAACACCTGAACATCCCAAAATTTTTCTGGGAGAATGTGGACAGATAAGACCAAATTAGAGCTTTTTGGTAAAGTAAACCATCTTTGTGTTTACAGAAAACAAAATGAAGCCTGTAATTAAGAAAAGAACCACTTCCATATGGTCAAGCATGTTGGAGGTTCAGTGATGTTTTAGGGTTGCTTTGCTGTCTCTGGCACTGGGTGCCTTGATTGTGTGCATGTCATCATGAAATTTAGGAGATTACCTACTAATTTTAGAGCTCAACGTTAGAGAATACTGGGTCTCTGGCACAGGTCATTGGTCTTCCAGGAAGGACCTCAAACATACTTCAAAAAGCACTGAAATGGACAAAACGTTGGACTGTTCTGAAGTGGCCAGCTGTGAGTCCAGATCCAAGTCCCATTGAAAACTTGTGGAGAGATCTGAAAAGTAGTTGAGAGAAGGCATGCACTTGATTGTCGTTTTGACCAAAATCTCTGCTGCCAAATATTACGTTAACGGTGTCAAGTTTATCAATGCTATATATTTTGTTTTCTGATTAAAAAAACAGAAACCAAGGTTCTGTAATATTAACAGAGAAACAACGAATTGTGGATTCCAAATTCATTTGTCAAATTATTTTCAGAGAAAATTGTGAGTTATTTGAAAAAAAGTGCTAGGGTGCACTTTTGGCCACGACAGTACCACAATTGAATAGCCGTCAGAGCTTTGGCCAGCTACCTACTTCAACAGGTCGGAAAAAAAAGGGGTAAAACAAGACACACATGGAAAACAAGGTGATGTCCTCGCCGCTGACATTGTCCATGGCATGACCTCCCTCTGCTCCCCTCCAGGAGAACCCTCTCGGTCTCAGTCCACAGCCAGGAAGAGCGAACACCACATATGCCCCAGTCACCTCTCTTTACGTCTCTGCGCAGTACATTGTCATCGGTGTGCAGCCTCCCTTGTCCTTCCCTGACATGGAGACCAGCTTGGTTAGGGCCTCAGGGGATCAGAAATCATATTTAAACAGGCTTTCATCCATTCGTTAAAGTATAACTACTTCATCAGCTGTGTGAAAGTCAGTTCAGATTTACTATAGAGATCTAATTAAATGCAGCTTTACTGTCAAAGATTGATGGGCGGGGTTATGGGTTGATTGGGTGCCTGATTACTCATTAATCACACTTATCTGTAATTGCCTTTTATAAATCCATCTGCAGAGCAGCCATTACTTCTATAATGTCCATTCTTGTCCATTTTTTAAATTTGCTGTGTCCCTTCCGGGTCTTGTTTCACATGAATGTAGAATTAACATTGCACAAGAAAATTCACGGGTGACTCACGGGTTAGTAATTCTTTCTTTCATCACTAATTTCATCTCCAAAATCTCTTCATATTTAAAAGTGTGTACTCACACCATGATGGCTGCCATTAGGGCAGATATTTCCGTGGCCTTGTGGGAAATGCTGTTTGCTTGTTTAGCAAAACTCCGATATAGTTATATATATACTTATTTAAAAAGTACTTGGATATGCTCGGATAGGACACTCTGCAGATTTCTCTGTTTGTGGTGTGGCTGAGCGAAGGAAGTTCTGAAGGTAATGGCAGTCACAGTTTCAGCACTGCGATCCCTATGAAGCCTTCTACGCCCATTTTCCACTGGCACATCCCACCCAAGCCGGACCCTAGCCGGTCAGCCTGGTGTAGATTGGGTGTTTTTCCTCTGCACCATCCAACCAGCGTAAATGACGTCACACGCGGTGATAGCACTCATGTGCTACCAATTCTAAGGATATTTTATCTAAGGATAAAATAAAAACAGCAAGCGTATCTAAAGAGAGGTTTTTAGAATAAAAAATCTTCGCCTCTGATGTTTAATCAAAAATAATTGTTAGTTTTGTTCCTGTTTCTGTTAAAATGATGCCAATTAAAAGGCGGAAATAAGCCATCTGGGTACTTGTGTCTGGCTGCTCACAAACTGGGCACACCGCAGCGTGTCACACTTAGTACTGCGTTCCATGAGGGAAAACTTTTTCACTATCCGTCTGGGCGATAATAATTATCGGGTTTGATTATAGTAAGGGTTTAATGGGGCTGTGTGTTGTAGTGGTTAAGGTACTAGGCTCATACCCAGAAGGTTGCTGATTTAAAAAAAAAAAAAAGGCATTAACCGGAATTGATAAATGCCCTGCCGTATGAATGGATAAATGCATAACTGTGCTATGTGTCGCTTTGGAAAAATACCTTTCCCAAGCAGCTTGTAACTGACTTAACTCCAGAGTATATCCTATCCGCTTGACTGGTTTTAACTCTTATGACATAACTGACTCACTCAACATCAGCTCCTAAAGCATCTCTAGCTGACAGTCCCAAACTATAGAGTAAACCTCTTTGCAAATGTATTTATTATTAACAATGTAGCACCATTTATCCTCCTACACCAACAACATGAAAATGAAGGTGAATTGAAAGTAAACGAGAATCAGCGAGTGCAACCGATGTTTGACCGACATCAGCGAGAAATCGTTAAAGGGTTTGGCGGAGGTGATGGATGATGGTAGGGCGGACCAGGCACTCCATCTCCTCTCTGACAGTAGACCGTCCCTTGGGTTGACAGAGGACCCGTCGGCGTAATTAAGGACAAACGTGCGCCTGATGTTCCCCTGGGTGTCAGTTTGCGTTAGTCATGAGTTGTCCCAGCTCTTGATGCCATGTGCGACACCAGGTTGTTACCCCCTCGCCCCATTCTCTCTCTCTCTCTCTCTCTCTCTCTCTCGCTCTCTCTCTCTCTCTCTCTCTCTCTCTCTCTC
>JAOVYW010000102.1:6048-37861 GCA_025775045.1 Hiodon tergisus
AAAAAAAAACACATAAAATTCTTTTCAACATGGCGGACAACGAGAAATTGGACAACCAGCGGCTGAAGAATTTCAAAAATAAGGGTCGGGATTTAGAGGTAAAGATCTACTTCTCGTGTTAGGCGTATCTTTTTTTCCGTTTACCATATTTTGTTATGTCAGGTTCCAATGTGTGACGTCGTTAGTAATTTCTAGGATCTAGAAGTTTGCACCCAACCCAGCAGGCCTAATATGTTTGTAATCGAAACTGAGGCCTTTGTTGGCTAGCTAGCGTTGAACAGTCGTATACCTATGCCTATTAAATATTCGGTACGTCTCCGCATTTCAATGTAGGCCAGTCACTGGCATTTGCTCAGCACAGTACCGTCCCATTGTCGTTTCGATACTCGTTTTGAGCGTTTGGCGACTCGTTTGCTAACCGTTCCTATATTCAGTGCCCCATTGCTGGCAATGTGGCAACGTTGAAGCCGGTGTTAACCAGCGAGCTAACTGGGTGGAAACTAAGATTCTACAATAAGATGCCACGCCACCATTTGGTTTTTGTCTGGCTAGTTTACACAATTGCACTGATGTTTGCCATCAGTGTATATTAACTCCAAGTTGATGGTTAACCATTTACTAATACCGATTCTATATTATATTTATTTTAGCCATGCTATTTTCTAGGAACTCGACTTTTGACTAACGTTCCACGACGATTTGGTTCAAGGGCCTTCAATTATGAAGGCATACTTTATCAGAATGCGGTATTTGCAATTATATCTGGTAAAATGTGGCGTTGTTCCTATTAGCATTTTAGCAGTTACGGAGCTTATTAGCTAGCTAAAGCTTTCCCATGTACGCCTTGCGTGTCAGTGTATATAACGCTTATTGAGACCAATCAGTCAAACCTTATTTGTCAAGCGCAATTTTATAAATATAATTTGCCTCAAAGCGCTGGAGATCAAGTTTTATGTCTAGGCAGTCGATTAACGACCCTGTTGTCCTGATGAGTCTCCACACTAAGGTTATGTGTATGCTAAAAGCAGGGTAGAAAGTCGTGGAACTGCTAGTTTATATTATAATTGTGGACAAATCTGGGCTTTCAGACTGCTCCATAAAGTCCTAAATTGGACGCTAAATAAACGCAAGTGGGTGATGGGCTGTCGCTGGGACAAATTAAAGTTAAAATGGTTTCTCTTCTTGAACGTAATTACTTCTACATCTAATTTAAAGTACCCGTACTGCGTTGATTGGAGAAGGACGATTCCTGTTATAGAATCCGCCCTCCTTATATTGTAATCGCGACCGCCGGCTGTTAATGAAGTTGAACAACGTCCAGTTATTGCGGAAGTACTAATGCAACTATTGTAGCAATCCATTGTTGGTTGTAATGCTCTCTCCTAAATCTAGTTTATCAATAATTGGTCACCATGACTGTTTCTACAAATTAAATGGTATGTTTTGAACTATCAATAAATGCAGTGCAACTCTGTAGAGTAATGCCAGTTTCCCTGAAGTTCCCAAAACGCAGTGCATTGGAAAAGACTCCCTTTGTCGTCATTTGGGAAACCTCCTTACTCTTGTAAACCTCACAATTTCATTTTCAAATACAAGAACTGAAAAAACGACAGCTAGCCCCACCCTGACTTTCATTATAGTTAATTATAACTTTGTTTATTAGGGTTCTGCAAAAACGTGAAGAGCAGTTACCACAAGACTTAAGGCCCACGTTAAAAAATAGATATGGAATCAATGTTTGTGTGCTGGATGTGCCTTTTGCATGGCGACTGTGGGGTTTAAATTCCTGAGGTGCATGAACAGTTTCTAAGCATAAACCATGATGCCTTGTTCAGTACTCCTTGGTGCATTAGTCAGGACCTGTGGTATGAGAATGTCCCTGGGTGTCGGTGCACTTTTGGGAGAGACCGCTCTAACTTCATCTGACCAAAAAGGGGTGTGCTGCACAGTGAGTGAGCACGGAAACTCCTTTGTCATTTCCAAGGTAATGCCAGAGAGGCTGCTGGGGTGGCATGATGGCCGTCGACCCGAACTACCCTTTGTTTTTCACTAGTTGTTGCCTTGCTGGTGTTTAATGTTCTTTGAAACACTTTTCCCCCTTGCTTAGTGTAGTTGAGGGAAATTTTATGGTTAGTCAGTGTGTGAAGATGGCTGAATGTATTGTGTTGATGCTTATGAATTCCCTTCACAGACCATGAGAAGACAGAGGAACGAGGTGGTGGTGGAACTCCGGAAGGTACTAGTCTATCTGCTTTTGTTTATGTACTTGCCAACTACTAAACTTAATTGGAAGGAGTAAAACGGTAGAGACCAGCATACTTGTGAAAGTGAGCGATCACAAATATCGTTTATTTTAGTTGGGTGATGCCACACGGTTGTGCGACAGTTTGCAGTAGAGTTTGCTCTGCCTCACGTGTCTGCTTCCCCCCCCTCCCTCAGAATAAACGAGATGAACACCTCCTGAAGAGGAGGAATGTGCCCCACGAGGATATCTGCGAGGACTCCGACGTGGATGGAGATCTCAGAGCCGTAAGCAGGAATGGGGTTCCCAGCGCAACGGCACATTGAACTTTACCCTTCAGTCATGCAGCTAATATGCAAGGAGTTTTCCCAGCGATGGCCCAACACTTTGTAACCCTAGACCAAATGCCATGAGTATGTTCGAGAAAGGGTTACTACAGGTTTCGCCCACCATGAGCTGTTGATGTTAGGATTGTTGTTGGATCTGCGGATCGTTGTGCTCCTTGATTTTTATTCCTTTGGAACGATGCACCTTTTATTTAAAGCATGTAGGTACAACTGTATGCAGTTTTGCTAATTTGTATTTTTTCCCCTCAGCAAAACACGTCTTTAGAAGCAATAGTACAGGTAAGGCATGTTCACCTCTGATCTAGTTATTAAAAATGGGTATTCCGGATCATAAATGCTGTCAAACTAACGTGGAATGTTTAATTTAGGAAATCAATCTGGTGCTAACATAGCAATTGAGACAGTCTTTCTGCACTTGTAGGCAGAATCGGCGAAGATGAATCCGTTTCTATATAAAAGCCATGATTGAAACTCAGTGTTTTAATCCTGCAGCAATGTATTTCTTGTCCTGTGTTCCAGAATGCTACCAGTGACAACCAGGGTGTGCAACTGAGTGCAGTGCAGGCTGCCAGGTAAGGATTGCGTGAATGTATGCTCATCTCACTGCCTGTGTGTGAGGCGCAGTTGAAGACCTAGTGTAATAACCTGTATAGGTTGTGTAAGGTGTGCGTTGAATGACGATCCAGTGAAAACATTATTTTATTTTTTTCCTCCACTTTAATCGTGCTCTTATGTACCATCTCTGGATCCCCTGTATAGTTCTAATGAGGACCGTACGAAATTGAGGATTATGGCTTTTATCTTCCAGGAAGCTGTTATCCAGTGACCGCAATCCACCCATAGACGATTTGATCAAATCTGGGATTTTGCCAATTTTAGTTCACTGCCTGGACCGAGATGACAAGTAAGCATTGGTTGTTTCCCAGTAGTGCCAACCTGGTCAGCTCGTTTAGTTCTGAAAACCTTTAATTTCTTTCTCAGAAGATGAGATGTGGATTACATTTGTTCCTTTTGGGAATGCTTTTACCCAAAAGTATTTGCTGGACAGTCGTAGCATCAACAGAAAATTTCTTCAGTCATATCCCTTTTCTAGAATTGTGCACATCCAACCAAACAGCTTTACAGTTTAGTTGCTTGGCAGGTGCTTTTATCCAAAAAGTAAGAACTTCGGATTAAGTACCATGCTCAAGCTTATAGCAGCTGGGGGGGGGGTGACTTGAACTGGCAACCATTCGGTTATGAGCCTGTTGGCAACCAAACCACCTTTGCCACGTAGTGCACCACAAATGCCCCCCCCCCGGTCTGTGCTTGGACTAAGCCGGTGAACGCCCTCTCTCGCTCTCTCTCTCTCTAGCCCGTCACTGCAGTTTGAGGCGGCCTGGGCGTTGACCAACATCGCCTCTGGAACCTCGGAGCAGACGCAAGCGGTGGTTCAGTCCCGTGCGTGCATGCCCTTTACTCCAGCGACGCGCCCTTTAGCCGAGTCCCCGGCACTTCCTCCATGCGCGCGACTGACCTGTGTTTTGTGCACGCCCGCAGATGCCGTGCCTCTGTTCCTGCGGCTGCTACACTCCCCGCACCAGAACGTCTGCGAGCAGGCGGTGTGGGCGCTGGGCAACATCATAGGTGAGTAAAGTTCTCCCGTCCCTCTGTCTGGCTCTGTTCCTGTCCAGGGAGTATCCCCATCTAACCTGCTAGCCCCCCGCAGGTGACGGGCCTCAGTGCCGGGACTACGTGATCAGCCTGGGCGTGGTGAAGCCGCTGTTGTCCTTCATTAGTCCCTCCATCCCCATCACTTTCCTCCGCAACGTCACCTGGGTCATGGTCAACCTCTGTCGTCACAAGGATCCGCCCCCTCCCATGGAGACTATCCAGGAGGTAATGTCCCCTTGCTCCCTTCAGCCTGGTTTTATTTATTTTTTATTTTTCTTTCCACCCCCACTAATGTAAATTTCGGTTTTTGCTAGGGGAGGGAAATATTGAGAATTAAGCAGCAGATTTAGTAACTTTGTTCAATCAAGGAGCCTTACTGGGTGTCTGTAAGAATGCAGTTCCTCAGTGGAGCGCCCCCTGCCATGTCCACGTAATACTCGAGTCTCATTCTTCTTCTCTCATCTCATCTTTAATGCGCATGAACTCACAGATCCTCCCAGCCCTGTGTGTCCTAATCCACCACACGGATGTCAATGTGAGTATAAAAGCTAATCCTCCTTTAGCGCCATCCTGTGCTGAGCACGGACGTTGCACCTTTCAGAAGAATCTGTTTCTTTGGTATAATATAGATTTACACGTTATAAAGCAAAGCAATGACTCGTTACAAAAGCTTAAGACACCTCTGGTCTGAAGGAACTTCCAGTATAAATTTTTTTTTACGCCCCTTGGATAGACATCTACATGTAAAACCTTGTCTTGTGATTGGTTTCTCCCATTTTACCTCAGATCCTGGTGGACACTGTGTGGGCCCTGTCTTACTTAACCGATGCTGGGAACGAGCAGATCCAGATGGTGATCGATTCTGGAATTGTTCCCCACCTGGTACCTCTCCTCAGCCACCAGGAGGTCAAAGTTCAGGTACAAAAGGAGACGTTTGCTGCCATTTTAGACCCCTTGAGCTGAGATTTGTGTCCTGTTCTTTAAAAATCTGAGACTTTTTAGATGCCTCTGATTCCGTAATCGGTCCATAAAGTTCTGTGGCAACCATTAACCGTTTTTTGCTGCAGGAATTGTAGCTTTTCCGCAGTCAGTCCCCGTGGCGGTTCGGTGCGGCACGGCACCGTGTTCATTATGTACGTTAACTGTCAGAAGTGAATGTACGGTCCCCTCTCCTGTCCTCCCGGTTTGGTCGATCGGCCGGTTTGAGCCACTTTTGCTGTGTGCCTGGGTTAGGGGGGGTCCGTGAGGTAGGCGTATGTTTGGATGCAGTAACCTGAGAAAGGGGACTGGCTGTGGTTTGGCTCTCCCACTATAGCTTACATGGCAGCTGTATTGCTGAGCAGCACAACTTGAACCTTGACCTACAATGACCTCGATTCCCCTCCCGTAACCCCTAGAGTCGAACTGAGGAAAACCTAAGCTCTGCTTTCCCAAAAAAAATTAGGTAGGTTTTGATTGCGTGCTGGTCAGAATGCTGGTAACGTTTTAAATGTGTTGTGCATTGATTTAAAAACATGGTATATTTCCTCTGGATATTTAGGGTAGATGCGGATAGACTTGTAAAAATCCTCTTCCCCATGGACTGCAGGTCTCTACGTTTATGACAATCGCAGTTCTCCGATACAAATGCCCAGTAAGTAAACGTACTCAGTAGTTGAGCAGGTTTACTTACTTTACCGGGCCACTTGTATCTTGCAGACTGCAGCCCTGAGAGCCGTCGGCAACATCGTTACTGGCACCGATGAGCAGACCCAAGTGGTCCTGAACTGCGACGCCCTGGCTCACTTCCCCGCTCTCCTCACCCACCCCAAAGAGAAGATCAACAAGGTAACCAGCGGAGCCGGGCTCACTGAGGACTGAACTGCGACATGATGAAGGAAACGGCTTGCTGTGTCGGATTCCTGCGTTTTGATATTTATGGAAAATAAATGTGTCTCTTTTTCTGCTGTATCAAAGTCCCCTCGTTCCCGTTATGTCTCTTGAGCTCGCAGTCAGGCTTGACTTGCCTTTTTTTCCTCCTGTAGGAGGCAGTGTGGTTCCTGTCGAACATCACTGCTGGAAACCAGCAGCAGGTCCAGGCAGTCATCGAAGCAAACCTGGTGCCTATGATCATCCACCTGCTGGATAAGGTGTGCAACCTCTTCGTTCGGTTGTGGCTTTCTCATAAATATCCTCCTTTTCAGTCCCTGTCATTTATCCGCGCATGCTGATAAATGGTGTTTGATTGCTGTTGTAATTCGACGCACCTCTTCAGCAACATTGTGATACTAATCCAGCTCTTTGCCCTTCCAGGGAGATTTTGGGACCCAGAAGGAGGCTGCCTGGGCAATTAGCAACTTGACAATAAGTGGGAGGAAGGACCAGGTGAGGATTTTTACACTGGCGTTCAGTCTGATTCACCTTGGTTTGATGCCGGATGGGTTTGTCTGTAAACACTGGTAAAAACTTACCCAAGCAATGGAGTGTTCTGTTTGTTTTTTCATGGTACTGTGTTTTGACCTGGAGATGTAAATGACATCCTTAATTTGAAGCATAAGCTTCAACATAAGCATAATTAATGTCCCCCCCCACTAGGTGGCGTACCTAATCCAGCAGCAGGTGATCCCACCTTTCTGCAACCTGCTGACCGTGAAGGACGCACAGGTTGTCCAAGTGGTACTGGATGGACTTAGCAACATCCTGAAAATGGCCGATGACGAGGCCGAGACTGTTGCCAATCTGATTGAGGAGTGTGGAGGTAAGACACCAGGGTTTGGGCGCCTAATGACGATTTGGCTAATCATTCAGGTGATGTGACCTATTGACCCTAGCAATAGGTTTGCCACTGGTTGTGTGCATAACGCAATGTAGTGTCGGGGCCTTCTTAAAAAGGATAAAGCGAAGGGAAACCGTTATGGTGCATTTAGAAGAATTGGCTAAGATGGTGTAGTATGTGAAGACGGCCATTTAATCAGCTGATGTTCCATAAAGTGGGAAATGGCCTTAAGTTCTGTTTCTGTGCCCCATGCTTTGCGTTTGACAATTTATTTTTTTTGGTTGCCTCCCAGGTCTGGAAAAAGTTGAGCAACTTCAGAATCATGAAAATGAAGATATCTATAAACTGGCCTATGAGATAATCGATCAGTTCTTCTCCTCTGATGACGTAAGTCATCTTTGCTTTGCCGTCATCTGTCGGCTCACGTGAAAGCACTGCACAGAATGGCTTGGGGAGTTGTGGGAAGGCAAACGATGATATGGTTTAGTATGTCCCAAGTCTGTGACTGACTAGTTTATCCTGCCTCACACCCACAGATTGACGAAGACTCGAGCCTCGTGCCTGAGGCCATCCAAGGCGGAACTTACGGGTTCAATTCTTCAACTAACGTGCCGACGGAAGGGTTCCAATTTTAGAATGCACCTACATGTCTGCAGTTAGGTCGCAATGCAGCACTCTGTTCAACAACAAAAAAAAAAAATTGAGAGCAAGAGAGAGCGAGTGTGAAAGAATTTAGATCCATTGTGCTTGGTTCATTGGATCCATGGCTGCATCTAATCCAAGAGAAATTGTGTGGATTTCGTCTGGCATTCCCGGGGGAACCAGCCCAAGTGAAGTAGCGATGGCGAATGGGTGCAAGTGAGAATGAGTGGCTAAATGTTGCAAAAAAAACATCTACACTGAACGCCTGGGACGACATTTTGATTAACTCGCAAAGTTATTGGAGGCGTCTACTAAACAGTACACGATGTTATTTTCGGAAGAACCAAGACATCGAATTCAATCAGAGGAAACTGGAGGGGAGGAAAAAAAAGAACATTACCATAGTTTTGCGGTCTGCTGAGCTCAGGGGTGTCGTGACCAGGCCGCCGCCCCAGTGTCCCTCCGGGCCACACCGCGAGACTGCGTGAATGGAGCCATGTGTATGAATGTTTGGACTCATTGCTGAGGAGCCAGGTCAATCTCCTCCCAACCCCCGGGGCTCTCCCCACAAGGAGCCGGGGGACCCGAACGGCACGGTGCGTGTGCGAGAGAATGGTGTGTGCGTGTGACTGGGCGCCAGACTGGATGAGAACGCATGTGAAGGTATCGGTGGGGGGTGGAAGGGAGACGGTAAACATAAAGCGGAAGAAAAAAATCTGACCAACACACATCGCCCGAGAGGCTGATTCAATACGGACAGGGGAGGTCCTTCCCAGAGGATAACTCGACTCTTCAAACCAAACCGTTTTAAAATGACGCCACAGGATATTTGACATTAGTATTATAAACGACACTGGACAGCAGAATTGGCAGGTTGGCGAGCCGAGCGTTGGGACAGATACATCCAGCGTGTACCCCTTTTTATTTGATTTTTTTTTTCCCCCCGCACTGCTTTTATTTTCAGTGTTTGTGCAGACTTAATATTATTTTAGGGTAGGCTCCCATGCCCATTTTCACTGTATCCAACACTAGATATGGACTTGATCCTGTGAATATTCATGACCGATTACCGACCCTGTTTATTTTTGTTCCCTTCCCTGCATGAGTTTTTTCCCCCCTCTTGACGCAAAAAATCACTGCTTTGCAGAAACTGTTGCTATAATCAACTTGTCACAAGATGAATGAGAAAATGGCCATTTTGTGTAACTGTGTCCTAATCTTTTGCATGTACTAAACTACAGCATTCATTTAGGGTTTTATTTTAGTTATTTAGGCTGTGTGCAAGATGTAAGTTTTATTTTAATTTTATTTTTTTTAAGTTGTTCGTTCTTTCATCACCCCCACCCGCCCCAATCTCACTTTAGTTTTAAATTTTCAGATGCAGAAAATTCAAAACAATTTTGCACATATAACACAGAGTGGGAGGAGTGGAGTTGAACAGTTGGTAGATCAATTAGTAGATGTATCAAACAATGTGCATAATATTTTACTGTAATCCTGTTTTTAGGTTTGTTTTTTTGATAGTTCACAGGAGCCACTTAGAATAAAAAAAAAAAAAAAAGTTTATAAAACTTGTCTGCTAATATGTACCTGCCTCTACTTTTGGAGGTGCCCTACCGTAGAACAATGATTTCGAGGGCTGCGTACCATGTTCTCTGCGGTGGGTCGGTGTGGAAATGCAGTGCCTTCAAAGAGCACAAATAACGATGCATGAACAAGTTTGGCGTACGTCAGGTCCTAGGGTTTCCCCATTTCCTGCTCATTTCCTTTTAGTGAAGAGTAATTTAAGAACACTGTAGAATTACATTACATCTTGTGGTCATTAACTTTTGTTGGGCTTGGGGTATTTTTTTGCAGCATTCCTTGTCGGCAAAGACGTGGTTTAAAAAAATAAAAAAGACGGCAAAAATCGTTTGCTTAACCTATTCGAATTAGATCACATGCTAGGTTGTCTTTAAGAAAATAAATACTGAAACTTAAATCTGTATCACTTGCTTATTTTTTTACTATAGCGGTTTGCATGTTTCTAGACTGTT
The DNA here is from genome assembly GCA_025775045.1 of Hiodon tergisus. Classification (NCBI taxonomy): domain Eukaryota; kingdom Metazoa; phylum Chordata; class Actinopteri; order Hiodontiformes; family Hiodontidae; genus Hiodon; species Hiodon tergisus. The sequence goes on from JAOVYW010000102.1 coordinate 15,724, forward strand.
GAAAAAGTACTGTCCCGCTGCAGAAAACGCTGTCGATGCTTTAAATTGCATAATCCCCCCCCCCCACTCAACATCAGTGTGAAGTGGTCACGAACGAAGACCTGCGTTTTGTACAAAATGATTAATTTACCCTGGGAGCGACATTCTACCGTTACATTTCATTTCTATTTAAATCGGGAGCGAGGACCTTGTGATTGGTTGATCCTTCTGTTAGGCACGCACGCGCAAACCCGCTCTTCAAGGAGAGGCTGTGAAACTGAAACAAACCATTCCCGACCGCGAGAATTTGGTGAGTTACATTGTTTTGGAAGCGAATTGTCATTTCGGAATGGGTCATAAATGAAGGAACATCTGTGTAGATAATACTACTGTTAGATGGCCGACTACATTATTAAATTGTATTTAGTGTTATGGCTTGAAGTTTACAAGGATTATATTAACTGAAGAGGATTAACTATTTAAATATTTGGTGTATAATCCATCGGTAAACTAAATGTATATACTAACGACTAAGGCGTCCAATAAAACATGCATTCTTTGTACTTGGGTAAACGCCTAAATGTTCCGTCGATTTCTCATTCGAAGTTGAGAGAATTACCCCTCGTTAATAGTCTTATCGTCAGTTTAGTGCTTGAAAAGAACAAAAGATACCAAACCTTATCATTCCTCTTTACGCATGTGTTACAGAACACAAAATCTGGTTCATGTGATGTTCTAAAGAAGCCTACCATAGGGTTTTGTAAGCAGTTTGCTGTCAACACTCAAGACAATCGGAAAAATAATCTAATTATTGACGAACTTAAAACTGCTAAAACTTGATTGCCGAATCCTGCACTGAATGTATGGTCCTATTCCCAAAATGGTCATTTATGACGAGAATGTGTGCATTTCCTCCGTTCTGTAAGTATGAACTCGCGGAAGCTTTAAAATGGGACCGGACTGAATGCATATAAAGAATATGGGTGTTTGAGAAATGAATTAAACCTATGATTCGTACCATTGTTTTGAGTAGTCTGCGACAATAAGAAAAAAAACTACTTTGGTCGACTAATCTGTTCCATTTAATCTTCCTAAATGTACAATGACGTCATATTTGTTATTAGGCAACAGGTCCAGTTTAACCAAACGGGCACCGGTTTACCATTCGTAGTCCAGGCAACACAATATACAGAAGTATTGTCAAAACATTTAACAACCAGGTAAGGGAATTAATAGCTACTTATCTCTCATGCAAGTATCGTTACAGATACGTGTTCTGTACTTTGCACAGATAAGCGTTCAGTCTTTGCCATGCTAATCTAATTTAAATTTCTCCCCGAACCAACATCGCATATGCGTCCAAAAAATTGTGCTGATCATAGGGACGATGGACGAAAATATCTTCGCCGTCCAAGTGTGAATCATAAGACTCAAGACCGTAGACCGCTTTCTACATCTGGTGTGAATCTACTGTGCAGTTGAACAACTTTGTACCCTCTTGTTCAGGCCTTTTACCTCAAGAACAATATATTGTAGCACAACGTGGGTCCATGCCAGCTGTAAAGCAAAGGCTTTAAACTTCCTCTTTACCATACTGTACCTTGCAACTGTCAGCTAATTGGTAGCGATGTTTCCGTAATGCAAACTCTTGTTTTTCAGAAAACGAAACAAAAAACAGCCGGCATGGACAACCTTGAGGAGGACCTAACGTGCTCCGTATGCTACTCCTTGTTCAGTGACCCGCGGGTGCTGCCCTGTTCCCACACCTTCTGCAAGACCTGCCTTGAAAACGTGCTTCAGGTGTCCGTCAACTTCTCCATCTGGCGGCCTCTGCGCATCCCGCTGAAGTGCCCCAACTGCCGCAGTGTTGTGGAGCTCCCGCCCACGGGCGTGGACGCCCTGCCCATCAACGTCTCCTTGCGCGCCATCATTGAGAAGTTCCAGCGCGACAGCCAACCCCGATCGCCTGCTTGCCCCGAGCACCCCCGCCAGCCTCTCAATGTCTACTGCGTCCAGGACCGCAAGCTCATCTGCGGCTTCTGCCTGACCATAGGGCAGCACCAGGGACACGCCATCGATGACCTGCAGACGGCCTACGTCAGGGAACGCGAGGCCCCAGCCCGCCTGGTGGAGCAGCTGACGGACAAGCGCTGGGCGGAGGTGTGCGCGCTGGCAGAGCGGCTGGAGCAGGAGAAGGCCCGCTGTGAGGGCCTGGTGCGGCAGGACCGCGAGGCTGTGAACCGTTTCTTCCAGGGAGTGGAGCAGATCCTGGCCACCAAGCGGGAGGCGTTCATGGCTGCGCTGGACGTGGCCAGCGCTGAGCTAGTGCGCGCCTATGAGCCGCTCATTGAGAGACTGAAGGACATGAAGGAGGAGCAGCTGGACCTCATGTCGTACGGCGTGGCCGTCGAGGAAGAGGACTCGCCGCTCACGTTTCTGGAAAAGGTCCACGTGTTCCGGGGGAGGGTGGAGGCTCTAACCAGAGCACCACTGCCCGTGGTCACGACCCTCTGCATTCACCCGCGGGCGGGCGAGTTCCTGGAACAGCGGTGGGCTGGAGTGACCGTGGCAAACCTAGAGCTGGGCCAGGTCCCAAAAATCACCTGCTTCAAAAAGGGGTGTCGCCGAAATGAAGCAACCCCCTCCAGGTGGGTCCGACTGGGGCCAGCCCACTCGGGTGTCCTCAGGTATTTCCTGATGCTCCTAATAACCATAGCCATATTGCTAGGTATGAGTTACTCCTACGGTCCCTCTTATAGTTTCTCTATCCCGACTCGGGTATATCAAGCAGTTCAGGAGTATTTCCATGAATTGCCCAGGCCAGACTGCATGGTGAGAGAGACAGTGACATGCTTGCAGACCGTGCTGGGTGAGCTAATTTTCAAATGCAGGTTTCTTATGTCTTCTCTCCTGGAGAGGCTACAGGTTTTGGCATAACGTTCTTATGCAAAATTTATTTTGACAGAATGCAGGTATAAATTTTTTTTTTTTTTTTTTAAATCAGTCTTCATGAACAGAAATGTTTGAAATCATATGCCTTTCATGGAAATGTCAGTCAGATCGAACAGTTGCCAAACCAGACCTCACTGTTTGTAACTGAAAGTAGCTCCTTTTTGCAAACACTTTTATAGAAATTCTGTTCTTATATTGTGTAAAAGGTTATTTAAAATATTCTTTCTTTGTTCTCAATGGGTAAATTCAAAACTGCCATTCTTAGTATTGCTGCTTTTGCATATTAACGAAGCAGCGCTGATATAGGGCCAAAGGGTTTTTGCATGCTCAAACTACCATAAATTTTGTAGCACTGAAGCATCAAGTGATTATAGCCAATAATCATTCTGGTTAGTTAACAGTAGTTTTGGCCATGCTATAAATTACATTAAATCAGAACTAAAGTGCCTTAACACACAACTGTTAATTGAAAAACGTGCATTTCAGCATACTTGGTTCCTGCAGTTTGGTGAAGGATCTAGGTATCAAAGTGCAGGTAGGGTAGAGCCGGAGATGGTTCAGATTTCTCAGGCCCATCAGTTACTACGTTAAATCAGCAGTTCACCAGGTAGACTGGGAAAATATCTTGGCTAGAAACAGGATTCACAAAATTCGCTCTAATGAATGTGATACTGAAGTTCACTTTAGATGGAATAAAAAATCTGTTCGACCAGGACATGAAAGTAGCTAAAAGTCAAACTAAGCTTCGTTATTTATCGTCCTCAGTCAGCCACTGTTTACTATACAAATTCTATGTGAACAAAGCAAAAGTATTTTTACCAGTGGTGATCTTGGATCTAAACCTTGGCAGATGACGCATAAGTTTGTGGCCATGGTTTAATGCCACTGCTTGTAAATCAGCTGAAGCAGTTTAAAACAGAAAAACTTGTTCAGTTTGACACCAATGTGAGGTAAAGTTTAGGTAATTGGAGCATAAACTTTGAGGTAAAGCAGGAGTTCAAGTATAGATCGAGGTCCTTGCTGTTGCCTTCAACTTGTGTGCATCTTCTCATACTTTTGTGGAAAAATGATTAGCAGTAATCCATTCTCAATATTTAAATAAAACTTGATTCTTATACTTCTGTAAGTCAATCTCACCTCATCCAAACTTGGGAATTAGCTTTTCTTTAAAATACCATAAACGTACATACTCCTGCAGATAAGTCCAGCAGGTTTTGTTGGTCTTGTAGCAGCAGTGAAGAATATATTTGAGTGTCTTGGCCTGTTGGAGCATAGCTTAAAGGGAAAACTTAAAAAGGAATTCATCTGAACAATGTCCTCTGGTTTGCAAATGCATTTACAGCGCCCAATATTAAAACCAAATGAAACGGTTTAAGAAGCAATAAAAGGATATTTTTAATATATAAAAAAAAAGACAGCAGCATCATTAGGATAAAAAGGTTGAGACATAATTTACAAACTAAGGCAATAACTCTGGTACAGGGCAAGCGTTACATTTCAGGCTGAGCCCACCTCCAGCATCTCTTTGGAGGCAATCATTTTGGGATTTATGCCCACGCTCTTGGTGGTGTTATGAGTCTTGTAGATTCCAATGAGCCGGTCAGCTATCTCGAACATGTTGTTTCGCAGGGAGATGATGATGAACTGGGCATTCTTGGTTTGTTCCTGGTGGTAGAGAACGGAATAATTGGTTTCTGACTGCAGTCATGTAACTTTGCACTGTACTTTCATTGTGCATAATGCCATTTTTAAAACGGTGCCTGCCATCCTGGAATTGGTTCAAACTGTCAGCTCAACCCAACCACCAATTACAAGCTCAGTTCTCTTGGTTCTATTAGCCCTTTACAGGGAGGAGTAATTTAGTCCGATTTGAATAAGATTAGCTCCTCCAAGTATTACAAGAGCCCCCCCCCTAAAATGGGTTAACTGTGGGTCACGCATTTGTTATGGCTAAATTCTCTAAAACGAGGAATTAAGTCATCAGAATCAGGAAAATGTAACCTCGACATGTAATGGGCACAAAAAACCCCCCCCATGTAGAATAAGTTAGCGTTAGCATCATCAAGGGGAGGAGATAAGGCTACCACTACAGACCTGCCAACCTACATGTTTAATATATAGGGTTACAAAGTATGGTATCATCGTTGTTATGGGACTATCAAATTCACATGCGTTGCTGAGCGATAGACATTAGTTGGAACGCAATTAAACCCGGACCAAGATGAAAGTCACGAGAAAGCGCTTTCAAGTGCACGTGGGAAAAAAAGGAACAGGTTCACTCACATAGATGTAAAAAGCCACAATGGAGACGTTCTTGAAGTCAAGGGCAGCGTCAATCTCATCCATGAAATAGAGCGGGGTGGGTTTGAAGTGGTGCAGGGCGAAGACCAAGGCCAGAGAGCTCAACGTCTTCTCTCCACCAGACAGGTTAAAGATCTTCTTCCAGCTTTTCTTGGGGGGTCTGACACTGAGTGCAAACATAAGATTTATACTTTATAACACTAGTGTGCAATCATTGTTTCACCAACATCAGTTTCATGAACCCAAGGGTAGCTTCACCAAATAAACTTAAAAAGAAATACAAGAATTGTAGTTTGTCTGCATAGTATCAAATTACTGCAAATAGAAAGTTTATTCTGAAAGTGAGGAATGGAAAAGGCCAAGACAGCTTTTTATACCTGAACATAATTCCTTCAGAAAATGGATCCAGACTGTCTACCAACTCCAGCTCTGCATCCCCACCTAGTGTTAACATCTGGTAGTTCTCTTTCAGCTTGTTGGTAATCATGTTGAAGCCTGCCATGAACTCGTTGAGCCGCTGCTTGCGCAGATCCTCACATCCACGCTTGAAATTGTCCCGCTCCGTGGTGATCTCGTCCAATTCAGCCACACGCTGCAGGTACAGCTCTTCCTGCATGGGCATGAAGTCATGCTTAAAACAACTAGTCATCGCTGAGAAAAGCTAAATGCTTTTGCATATGCTGGCTGTTGACTATATAATCGCAACAAAGTTCTAGAAGCTATCGAACTAAATGTGATCCAACCACAAAAGAAAAAAAAAATGGCTACAGTACAAATTCAAAGATGAAAAGCAGGCATACTTTCTTCTTGTACGCCGCTATGGCACCCAGGTTGGGCTTCATCTGGGCACAGCGAGCCTCCAGCAGCGCAGTCTGGTTGTTAAGCACGTCCGGGTTCTGGGCAGCCAAGCCCTCCGGGGTCAGCACAGGCAGCTCCTCCACTGGCTGGTCATCGATGGCATGCAGGGAGAGCTTTGAGATCTGGGAAGTAGAGAGAAAAAAAACAGTAGTCAGTCTGGCTCGATTGCATCCCTCACGCCTTTCTTTAGCTGCAGAACCGAAGAGAAACACAAAGTTACCTCTTTCTGCCAATGCTTGATCTTGTTCTTATTCTCAGAGATGGCTGCATCGATCTGCTCCACCTTCAGCCGCACATTGAGGGACTCCTTTTGCAGGGCATGCTCCTGCTCCTGGATTCCCTTGATCTCCTGCAGTACTCCACGGTGCGCCTCCTGCACCTCAGGCAGCGTTTCCTGCAGGAGGAATAAAAATGCAACAAGAGGCCCCTTCAGTGCTTACAAATTTACAGAAACAAAAACAACCGCCAAAGAGCTTGGGCTAAAATAATGTTATTGAAAAATACAAATGTAAACCAAGGAAACAGTCTAACAAATCATTTATAAAGTAATGTTTAAAACGTAGGATTTACAGAAGCGTTTTACAAAATATTTTAGATTCCTCAACATGAAACTGAAGTCGTATCAAAACAGGCTTATAAATGAGCAGCTTAAATAAAAGTTGGTGGAAGGATTCTCTACAAAAAGACTTCCACAGCTAGTTCAATATAAGCTTATACTCAGGGATCATTTCAGTCACTGGAAATTGCCTTACTCGTTCACTTCACTCAACTGACAAACATTAATGGACACGCACACATTTTCTCCATTACAACAGCAGTGGAAAAGCCAGTGAATTGAAGGATATTACTCCACTTAAAAAAAAATTAAAAATAAATTCCCACCAACAAAATGTCCAATTTCATGTTTTACAAACCTTAAGACTTGTGGTAACAAGTGATCAACTGGGCCCTCACGATGCTGACTAACCAGTGTCAATTTGAGGAAAAACCATCGAATTTATAAAACCTCATTACCAAAAAACACACCTCCTATATTAGTAGTAGTAGTAGGCTAGTAACCTTGAGAAGAATGGACCTACTATGACCTGGGATGGCCGGTTTTACTGGCAACAGATAGTAGCAAATTAGTTATTTTTACCATCATGTTTTGTCTTCTTAAAATTGTGGCACAAAAAGTGAATTGAAATAATTCTTTGATAATAAATACACATCACTTTCCCAGCGTGCCAAATAGCAGGGTTTGCCAAAAAGTAACTTTCCCTGTTACTTTTACAAATCATGCACCACGTTAGAAAATATCATCCCACCTTTCAAGACTTGCTGTCACCCGTTGACAAATTTCTTAAATTAAACCCTGGATGTAAAGGCCAAATGTCAGGCATCTATGAGATTATTAGCAACACAAATTCCCAACCATTAGTAGCCTTGAAACGCCTTTGGGAGACAGATCTTGGAGCGGCTCTCAGAGCCAATGACCATCTGTTTTGAATCTGGTGCATTCATCCTCCCCATGGGAACGGACTTGAACAATTCAAAATCTTTGCACAGTGACCACCTGACGTATGCCGAACTTGCCAAAATCTACCCAAATATTGATCCATCATGCATAAGGTGCAGACTTCAGCCAGCAAATGTGATCCACATGTTTTGTCCTAATCTTTCCAGTTACTGGGGAGACATTTTCACAACTTTTCAGTGTGATGTATGGGGTGAGAATTGACCCAAACCGCCTCAGCGTCCTTTTGGTGTAAAACCCAATAACCCTTTCACCAAATGGAGCACAAAAGGTTAAAGCTTTCACTACCTTCTTGGCAAGGCATTGCATTCTTAAACTAACCTTTATTTAATTGGCTTTTTCTAAATTACAAAACAAATATCCAACAAAAAAAAACACACAATAATATCTCCCATGCCCCCCCCAATCACTAGGGGAAAAAATATGCTTAGACATTTGTCCGACAATATTCAAATAAACAACCGGTCTATATTTCAGTGGATTCAACCAGAAACCCACTACTTTTCACACTGGGGTAACAGAGTAGCATAGGGGGTAACCTATTAGACTTGCTGTTGTATTTATGAGTAAGGTATTTAACTTTCATCCATAAATATCCAGCTGGATAAAGTGGATGAAATTTCACACTGTAGGCCATACAGGTCATTGTAAACCAGCAGAGCAATAACGGAGGAAGATTAAGTTTTTGGACCGGCTGGCTCTCATCAGGTGGACAGTTGTGGTATCGTTCCACCGTACCGATCTATGGCCACGCATCAGTAAAATCCCCCACACTCCACCAGAGCCTGTAAGCTGACCCACCTCGGCCTCCTGGCACGCCTTCATGATGTCGCCCGCCTCCTCCTCCAGCTTCTTCAGCTGCTCCAGAAGTTCCTCAATTCCCTTCTCAGTTTCCGCCAGCTCCTTCTCCAAACGAGCGACGGCGTCTTCGGATTTCTTCAGGTTCCTGAAGGAAGGGGACATGGACATTATCACTGCCTGTGGTCCACACTGAACACTTTATGCCCTGGTTTGCAATACAGCCTGAAGCTGCATTTTAAACCAGTTGTTTCTACATCTAGGTCTTGACTGGGTCCTTTAATCAGATATGCAGTACGTATTCCATCCTTCTCTACTAGATACATGCTAGGTCTTGAAAAAGCCACTAGTTTGTCTAAATGTGATGCGGAATCTCTAGTCAATGATTTTTATTAATTGGCAAACATTTCCTACAATTCACATTGGCTAAAAGAGACCATTTTGACGTTCAGGGAAACCAATACACGGATTACAATGTGATGAAGCTGACCTTCCAGCAGTCTTAATGGCCACCTGGGCCTTGGTGATGGCTGAAGAGCACTCATCCAGCTCCTTGTTGACCGTGTCGAGTTTGTCCTGCTGGGCTTTCAGCTTGTTGCTGTTGATGTCCATAATGAGGTTGTGCAATCTCGTCACTTCCGCCTCCACCTTCCCAGCGGTGCTAGCTGCCGTTTCAAAATCTGTAATGGAGAAACGTTGGTTCAGCCAAAGCAAGGTGTGGTTTCTCGTGACGCCAAACCTCACGTAACGTTACACCTATGGGTAAACGGGCATTCAGCCGTGCAGAGGATTTAATCGTTTCCAGGACCCGACCCAACCCTCACAGCCATTTCCAATCCAGATCATACTCTCAGTCATTCCTCTCGTTGGCCAGTGTCAGATGCAGTACCTTTTTTGAAGGCCCCTAGGCTTTTCTCAATCTGTTTCTGCTTGTTCTTATCAGGAGCTGCTGCCACAACATTGGCCTCCATTTCCTTCATCTGAGACTTGAGGTGCACCTCTTGCTCAGACAGGCTCTTCACAAAGAACAAACAAAGAGGCACTTTCGTGGTTAGAGGCCATCCAAGCTGGGCCACAAGTTACGTGTAGCAGAGCATCCATCTAGTTGGCGAGAGAAGACAAAGCACTCGACACCTGTACAGTGCCTGATAATCTAAGGCAACGCATGCCAATGTAATGTACATAAAGAGTATGTTCTTGGAAAGCAGATCCAAAACGCCACTGCAGGTTCTCACCTGGATGCTAGCAGTAAACTTCTCCAGGGTGTTCTTCATCTCCCGGAGCTCCTGCCGCTGCCTGTGCACCTTCTCCTCCAGCTGGAGCTTCCTCTCCTGACAGCCTTGCATTTGCACTACCTGCTCACTTAGCTTGCTCTCCATCTTGTCCAGCTAGATGTGGAAGGGGAGACGTACGGATACAAGCCAATGCAGAAACCTATTGCAAAACTGACTAAATTAGGGAACGCCATTTCCAGTCTCACCTCCTCCTGTGAAACCTCCGTTCTTAGAGATGAGCCCATTCTGCCACGCATCACACGCCCCCCTCCTCCAGTCATTGTACCTGCAGAACAGCGTTTCTAATCAGTTCTGACCAACAAAGGTTTACACATACTCTATGAAAGAGACCGGGACGACGGTTGCGTGGAAAGCCCTACCGGCCTGTTCGATGATCTGACCCTGCAGGGTCACCACCCTCCAACGCTTGTCCTTCTGGAAGGCCAGTCGCGTGGCCTGCTCCAGGTCATTGGCTACTAGGGTGTCTCGCAGGGCAAAATAGAAGGCCGGTCGCACTGCCTCATCTTTCACCTTCACCATGTCAAACAGACGGGGGATGTTTTCGGGGGTAGAGATCTGGGCCATGCTCTTCTCCCACACTTTCATCTGAGGATTGAAATGGAGAAGATGCAACACATTCACATCCTTTTGCAGTACAAATTTGTATAGACAGTGCCCGTCTATGGGTACCTTTACCACCTGCTGTCGCCACGCTATTTAAACCCCATTGGACATGGATACCAGTTCAAATCACAGAAAGCTTGTGTATAAGTGCACATAAAGATCCACGACTAAAATACTGAATAGCTTCCAAGGGCATACACGGCCAAAAACTAAACTAGAGCTAAACTAATCTCAGCAGAAAACTCAATGAGGAGTTGTCAAAGGACCATACCAATTTAAAGTGACAGCCTTCGGTATAGCAAAGTCGTCTTAAACTGGCCATCTGCGTTTCACATTAGTAGCATTTATCCCCCCCAAAAAAAAAAAAAAGTAACACTGCCCATTTAACTTAATGTTAAATCTTTTCTCATTCTTCACAAAAGGACAGCCAACTATAGGTACACATGCCTGCTCACAGCTATTCCATTATTGTAGTAAAGAAAACATTCAAAACTGTCCAGTGGGACAGGACTCACCTTGTCTAACCCGATAAATGTAGCAACCCCGACATTCTGGGTCTTGAGGAAATTGACACACTTCTGGGCAGTGTCGATGGTGTCCACCAAGATATTGTCCAGAGAGCCACAGCTTGACGAGATGGCAACATCGTATTTTTCATCAATTGCGCCAAGATCTCCCTGTTGTGGACGGGGGGGGGAATCCACATATTGTACCATTCATAGTCTTCATTAATCATACAGCCCCATTTATCAATTTGTGTAATAAATGACATCAATGCATTTTTCTTACAAGATTCTCATTTGTCTGGCAGGACATGATTCATACAATGCCAGAACTTGGTTGTGGAAATTTTCTTGTCTCACATTTTGGCTTCTAAATAGATTATACAGCAAAACTATTAAAAGGGCTATGACTAAATTTGACTGGAAATCTGATTCTTGTACGCATAGAGTCCCAATTTCTTGATACTCGCGTCTCTTATTTCAGTGCAAAGCAACAGAAAGCTAATAGCATAGCCTTGGAATATTACAGTAGTATATTAACTATCTGAATGGAGCCCAAGAGACGAAAGCACACAGACGGCATCACGCAACGCTCCGATAGTCTACAATGCGACTGCGCAACCATGACCTCACCAGCCGTCCCAGGATGCCGGGGATTTTTCCACTCTTCTTCTGGAGCATGAGCGCATCCAGTACTTTCCCCCGACTGCGATTGGAGGAAAGGGAACTCTTGGCTTCTTCAACTTTCTGCCTCATGTCTTTCACCCTTTCCCGAGCCTGCTGATCCACCTGTGCGACCTGCCCCAGTTCCTGCTCATCCTGAAGAATGCCAACACAGCGCAAAACTGCTACATCGGTCCATTTCTCACCGGGGTATCACAGCACAGCAGTAATACTGATGCCAAAGAACCATTATACACCATGAGCGGTTGGCTGCAGCAGGTACCCTGGCTCTAGATTACAAATCATAAGATCATTAGTCTAAAGCTGTATTTCTCACCTTCATGCCACATGCTTAGAATTCATTTAGGGCCTCACAGCCTGCCTAGAAATCGACTTGGGGGATTTCAAAACATCACCTACAATCCACTCTCTAAACCGCAGTCTAATTCAGGAAACTCAAACTCCAGTCTTGCTCACTTGTGCACCGCCACCCCGGCACACAGAGGCGCATTTCAGCCGACGTACCTTCTTCAGCTCCTGCTCACATTTGGGGATCTTGACTTCCAGGTCCTTAATTGCGACCTTCCTCTCTTTAAGTGTCTGGGTGGCCGACTGAAGTGCTTCCTTGGCTTGGCTGAGCTGCGTCACGGCTGTGTTGTGCCGGCTCAAATAAATGTCAAGTTCAGACTGGGCCACGTCCATCCGGGAACGGGTCTCGTTTACTGCCTTGCTCAGCTCCATCAGCTCCTTCTCCTTGGTCTGGGCGGGACCAGATTGAGGAATGAGTATGGCAAGATGGGAACATATCCAGAAGCAACATGGTTTAACTCACCGAAAGACATTAATGACCTTTTAACTTGCGTTAAAAGAAGGTGCTGACTGACCTCTTTGTCTTGCTGCAAGCCACATGTTTCCTCTTTCAGGCTCTCCATAACTTCCTTCAGTTTCTCCTCCACTGTCACTTTCCGTTTCTCCAGTTCCTCCTTCTTGGCGGTGGCTTGGGCGATTGTCTTTTCACTGCTCGCAGGGACATTCTTCACTTCCTCGAGCTGGTTCACGGGAGTAAGATTCAATGCTCAGTCTAGGCTAGGAACATCACACTTGTCTCATAAGTCAGGGTGTTGGTAATCCAATGCAAAGGGACACAGGAAACTAGATGTGTTCCACATATTCTGTTGTATAATAAGTTTAAAAAATTTAAACGGATCACAACATCTGTCAAAAGTATGAGTAAAGAACATAGGCCGCCCAGACGTGCAAAGATTAATTTTTTTTTATTATGGTCTAACTGCACGTTGTCAAAACTGCCCAATGCTCAAAATGTTGCAAACAATTCTATTTGACACTCAAAGGCTATCTAGGCCTTATTCTTTAGCAGTTTTAAATAACTTGTGAAGTTAAAACTACAATCCACTACAACGTCTGGATCTGTAAACCAACATTCATTAATGAATACTTAGTTTAAAATAAGCCTTAAGATTGAGCCAACTATGGAATTGGTGATCTTTAAATCACTATAAAAGTTAATTAAATGCTTGTTATTTCCCACTTTTAATCTGCTGGAGGATTAAAATAGCCCTTAAGCTTAGTAGTTACTCTACTAGTTGGTGACCTAGCATAGCAATGGAAAGTGGGGGGAGGGGAATCAGACTTAACTTCTGTGCTAAACTGGGGAATTAAGCTACAACAAAACGTCTGATGAACTGCCCTAAAAGTGACAAGATAAGAGATTCAGCACGGAAGAATGCAACTTTACCGATATCTCCATAAATTCACCACAAAGCACAACCCACAATGACACCATGAAAAACTGACAGAGCCAAAAATAAAAACAGCTATAAAATATTCTTCCATTTACGGAGTATGTAAATATGGTATTTGCAATTGGGGATTTCTGCACACAGCGTGACAATGTCAACTCTTCATAAATAGCGCTCCACCCCACACTGCATCAATTCCACAGTTCCCAACATCACCTTCTCCTTGTCCTTCTGAAGCTGTTTCTGAAGCTTCTTGGTTTTGCTCTTTGAGTGCTTCAGCTTCTCGCGCACTTCCACATCTTGCAGGTCAAGCTGGGTAAACTTCTCTTTCTGGTTCTCAATGAACTTTGTCAACCTGCCCAGTTTTCTGGGAGGAGAAAAATATTGGAACATATATTTACACATGCATTACAATTGGAGTAACGGAGTAATGCTACTGAAGCATTCAGTAGCAACTGAATTTTTTTTTTGTTAACGCAGAGCTCCAAGTTACTGCAAAATACTATAGTGCATACTACAACAAACTTCTATCCAACCTTCCGACCCACACTACACTTTGGCGAAGGAAGCCAACCATGGTTTATCCCAAATATTAACAAGAGCAAAATACACCCGCGGCCTACTTTTCAACATCTTTCAATTCCTGGTTTTTTCCCTTCATCTCCTCTGAGAGTTTGTTGTTGTTCTCCACAAGTTCTTTGGTGTCATCCTGAATCCTTTGTTTCTCTGCCTCCTTCTCAGTCACCCTCATCTGTAGATCATGGCTGCCAAAGAAGGATACAAGCTTAAGACGCAGTACAGCTTGTTCAGAAACACAGCCCTGTGTCACACTGACAAATGGGTCATTTGATAGAGGCGACATTACACGGTGTTAGCAAATGGAATCTACTTTGTTACTGAACTTTTACAACCTTTGGTTTTGCAAAATTAATTAAAATACATCTAAAAGGGCTCCTATTACTATCCTACTATTAGAAAACCGTTTTCATTATTTTGACCCCCAAATCACATTCAATATTTCAATTTCAGACCTATCACAGGAATACACCAACAAAATTAACTTAATCTTGTACATCCATCCATTAAAAAATTATAAATTAAAAACGCAACTGCTGTCTAGGTCAAGACATTACTACGAAACCAGCCATTTATGTCACTTAATCAGAATCAGCCCAAAACTAAATCAGCCCTTCCTAAACAAATTCATAGATATCTTCAAAAGCACAGGTAAAAAATTTTTTTTTTTTTAACTCGAATTTGTCTCCCAACTTCACTTCAAAAAGTGATTAATACCACCTAACAAAAATAAAAAATAAATAGAAACACACCACACCCTACCAAAGCACAGAAAGGAAGTTCTCACATGTAGCGCTGGCAAAGGAGACTCCTGTTTTTGAAGATCTTGTTTTCCAGCTCGAGAAACTCCACTGCCATGTTCTTTTCCCCCTCCAGAGCAGCCTTCTCTTTCTCCACTATCTTGACACGATTCAGCTGACAAAGAACATAAAATTCATTGTTTTCCAAAAATCCATAGCAAGTGCACTTCAACATTAATTGGAGTTCAGGCTAGACCATAAATCAGAGAAAGAGATTCAATTTAGAAATATATATATTTTTTTTATCTATCAAGACAGCCACAAAAAACTATTCTAGGACATAGTGAACAATCACTTGACTAGAACTTCTGTTCGTACAAAATGTGCAAAACAATTAGAAAAATTCTATTCAATCATTGCATTTACATCAAGTTTAACAGTTATATTGAAGTAACAAGAATTAAATCATTTTAATATTTTGAAGTGCAATGGAATCATCATAGAAACAAATCAAAACAAATGAAACTACCGAATTAATTTACCAAGTAGATCAAAACTATACCGTTTTTTTCTCTTGGTTAGCCCCTGCCCCCAACAATTTATTAGATAATTGAACAAAATAAGTTGCAAGTTAAATTCCAGAAAGGAACACATTTTAAATGTAATTATTAGTTTAAGAATTTAAACACTTGTCACATTTCTGTTAGAGAGAAAATTTATTATTTATGACTTTGACACTACAGTCATTAGGAGAAACTTAAATGTATAATGCATTTCAGAAATCTGTTGATTATCTGACATAAACCAATTATTTAAGCATTAACTAACGGAACATTGATAAGAAATGTTACAGTCTCTTTAGTTGCACAATAAAAAGTCATTTTAAAAAACAGTGCGGGTGGGGAACTTCCCAGACAAAACCAATAGTAAAAGGATAACATTTTGTCATGCAGCCATGTAAAGAGAAGGTAGTGTTAAGACAGGGACCAACACTCGGGCCGAGGCTCAGCAAAAACTAAAACAAATTTGAGATTTCACCCGGACACTACAATTTATTATTATTATTTTATTTTTATTTTTTTCCCCACCCCCATAGAGTCCATCTATGAAAAGGGTAGCAAAACCGTTTGGGAACCAGTACAACAGGAATAAATAAAACATTTAAAAAGCAGTGACAATATAACCACATGGGATTGAGGGAGATGATTGGGCAGATGCAAGTGGCCGCTCACCTTCTCACCCCTCTGCTCGTTTAGCAGCTCTGCGCGGCGACACAGCGTCTGGATGGGCTCCTTGAGACGACAGGATCCAATGATGTCCTCCAGGAACTCCAGCATGCCCTCATCGTGCTCCGTTTGTCCCTTGGGCTTCATCATGGCAATCTGTTCCACTTCACCCTGCACCATACACTTCACTTTCAACACCCACAAGACTGTACGCAGCACAACGGCAATGTTCCGTTTTTAAACCCGCTGTTCCCACCAAAAAGCGACAATTATTATCCTACCACATATTGACAGCTTAAATCCAAAACCCAAGTTTGATTTTAAAAATAAAACAATCCACTGAAGCAGAGACACAACATAAAATTTACTTTACTAACAAATGGTGGGGGGGGTAGGAGGGGTCTGAGGGAGAAGCATAACAAACTTATTTTGATACTTTGTAAGCTAAAATTAAATTCCTGTTCCTAATTGGTCAAAACATAAGTACAAGAGCATTAACAGTTTTAGGAAAGGGAATATCCACTTAGACCAAAAACTTCCGATTTTTTTAAAAACTCTTCAAAATATTTCTTTTTGTTTTAATTCGGCACACTTTTTGTATGATACTAATACTACTACAGGCCATCTGCCTAAATGTAAATTAAGCATGCAAAATATAAACCATCTACTCTCACACTGATTTTTCCCCAGTACTGTACAACCTTACTGGGACAAAAACAATTAAGTTTACAGAAAACCCCTCACCGCTTCCTCAGTGACTACACACATAGTGGTTTAGTGGTTATACATTTAAAAATAAGCGTCTAAGCAACTAAATCACACCATCACAAACACATACCTCTCACGTACTCCTTGCTTAGAGGGGAAAAAATAGCCTGAGACAAAATGGCAGGATAACTGCACATCAAGATAAAAAATAAAAAACCTGTAGCAAGTCATTTTTGTGGTTTGATTTGAAAAATAAGCAATTCATGCCCAGTTATAAGTCCATTTCAAATATTATAGCACATTTGTACTGGAATATTATAGTGGGGGGGAAAAAATCCCCCCCCCCAAATTTAACACAATTAATTAAAAGTTTATTTTTGATATAGAATACGAGACTTGGCCAACAGACAGGAGTGGCCCAACAATCCATACCACAGAGGAAGGGTCACTGAGCATAACACCACTCTCCCCAGTCACAACAGATTCTCCCAGGACACACATAAACTCTAAAAAAAGAAAAACAAGTCACGTTGCAATATTTAAAACGGGGAAAACCTCCCCACGCCGATCGTGGCACAAGTTAAAACGACCAAATACTAACAGACATGCAAATAGCAGAAACATGTATAAAACGAACACAATCGGAGGTTTTTTCCTGCCACACTGAAGCAGCACAGGTAATATTGGGGTTTGGATCACTTTTCTCACACGCCAATATTTACGTGCTGCTAGAGCAGGGAAGGCACACTGACTCAAGGTCAAAGTTGACCTCCATGATGACCGTGACTCTTCAGCCCAATATCATAATCCAGGTGTCTTCATATCTGACAATTCCGTAAAAACCCTAAAGCAGCAAATAATGGTTTGTACATAAAATACATCCCTGCAAACCATGATGCGCTGCTATAGGGTTTAAGGACTTAAATGAGTGCACACACACTGCTCTTAAAATTAGAATGGGTGACTCAATTTAAAAAAAAAAAATTTTTTTTTTTAATTGATATTAAATAAATAGACCTGTAGTACATTTTCTTATAGGGATCCAAAGCAATAACACAGCAGGATTTGAGTACAATATACAACAAAACATTTAAGCACAAAACAAGACAATTACCTGCAAAATCAAAAATCTGTTGTGGTCCAGGTCTATGCCATGGCTACGCAGCAAAGTTCCAACATCTTTGAAGGTGGCCTTCCTGCCACTAATGTGGTAGGCTGAGGAATTATCTTTGCTGGCAGTTCTCGAAACATAGAAGTTGCTGTTGGGGATGACTTCGTAGTCATCTCCTTCCTGGTGTAGGAGGAGGGGCAAAAGTAAACATTTTAATAAAAAAATAAATAAAAAAATAAGATAAAAATGTATTAATTCTATATAAATACATTAAAAAAGATCACTTCTCTGTGTGTGTATAACTTACTAAAATAACTTAAGTCTAACAATTTCCTAACAAAAATATTTATTTATTTCATTTTAAAATTAACTCAACTTTTTAACGCAAGTGTACTTATTGCATTTATGTATATAATGTACTGCAAAAAATACTGGAAAATTAACATTTTGTTGTGAATAAATGTAGTTTGAAAAATACGTGACAAATTTGAATCGCATTGATTGCGTAATTGATTCATAACTTAAATAATTACAAATAATTTTAATTAATATTTTCTCCAGCAACCCTATGACAAGGCTGATTGGACCATATTTTGCATTTATAAAATCCATCAGCACAGTTACCATAAAAATTGTTAAATTCAGTTAAAATAAAAGAAAAACAGGGTTTGCCTCTTGTCTGAAGGTTGAAATACCAGTAAAAGAACAGAATTTCCAAGCCCATTTAGTCCGGTATAAAAATGAAAGGGTGCTAAACTGCAGAAATCATAATACACAATGAATCAAAACAATGTGCTTTTGAGTACACACAATCAGAGTGTCCATTTTACCTTATCAATAATTTTCTGGAAATGCACCTCCACGGTGCAGCTCTGGATGTCCTTGTGCTGATCGGAACTGTGAATGAGCACTGAAAGCTTTTTGGACCTAATCTTTTGGGCTCTATATCCAAATACAAATAGCATTGAATCTATCACATTGGATTTCCCACTGCCATTTGGACCAATAATACAGGAAAAACGCTAAAGAAAGAAAGAGAAAAATAACATGTCTCTTTACCAAACACAAAAGTTATAGCATTTGCAAGTACATAAAGGCATATATTTTTTAAAAAATTGAAAAATTTAATTCAATCAAATTTAAAATATGTTTAAGACAGCTATGACAGAACTGGGTGTTACAAAAACCATTGATGACTGTGCCTTTGTTAACTACAAGGAATTTTTTTAAATTTATTTTAAATTTAAGAACACAAATAAGTCATCACTAATAAACGCAGAAGTCCCAAAATGGAGCATAATATGTAAATGTCAAAAATATATTACAACTTTCATATACATATAAAGTGCAAACAACCAATGACACAAAATAGAAACGTTGTAGTGAACAAAAAAACTTCCGCAAGCACAGGATATTTTAAACCACTAGGAAACGCACACAAACAACTATAATTTATAGTAACATGGGAAAAGTTATTTGCTTTCATACCTTGTGAAAAGGCCCCAGTATCTGCTCGCCAGCGTATGATTTAAAGTTCTGGTTAACAATGTGTGTTATCATCAAGCGAGGAGCGCCTGGTTCATTGGTCATTGCTGGGGGCGGGGGTGGAGGGATGCTACAAAGAATCTCCTCCAAACTTCGATTGTCAACCGCCTCGACAGGCGCTCCTGGAGCGGCATCTGAGGCGAAAAGTTTCAAACTTTCAAAATAAAGTGTCACTTATTTTGGGTAGAGGCAATGGAGTAAAGAGGGAGGGGTGGAGAGGCAAAAAAACAAACAAAACATTGGCAGTATGGCCACTTAAAAAAAGAACAAAGCCTGCGAAGATCGGAAGTTAAATTATATATGCGAGTTCTTTGTTCGCGACATAAAAACTGATATGATGAACGTCAAAATACCCGCCAGCAACACAATATTGCAGTTGTATTATCGCAGCTAAAACCGTAGTATACTTTTCAGGAAAACTACATTTTATAATATGGATTTTGCCTTTCGGGTAACCGTTTCAGTTTTCCATTAATCTTCATTTAATTAACCGAATTACTAATACAAATATTGCAGTCACAGTTAATATTTTATTAAATGCGACATCTCGAAACAAGCCACGAAACAATCCCTACTTCGTATCCAATTCAAATAATTATTTAAAGCAAAAATTTACGAACTAACTTAATTTCCGACAAAAGGGCAATATGAGCAGATTATTCACCGAGCAGATGAATGCGAGTTCTTAAGACTTAAAAATCACGTTTCAACCCATAAAATAAGTGAAATGCCAGTCCCTTAATTTTCAGAGCAAAGTAAAATCATACATCTATTAAACCAAGTCCTCAACT
Source organism: Hiodon tergisus (assembly GCA_025775045.1). NCBI lineage: Eukaryota > Metazoa > Chordata > Actinopteri > Hiodontiformes > Hiodontidae > Hiodon > Hiodon tergisus. The sequence continues at coordinate 35,649 of JAOVYW010000102.1, forward strand.
TAGAGAAAATCTTAAGTCAACTTCTAATAGGCGCACACATGCCACCATAATTAGTTCAGTATCTCGGGAGACATTTATTGATGGCTTTCCAGGCAACCAACTACATGTTATGAATAAAGTATTTCTGCAATTAACCAAAAACTACGCCAGCGAAACAAACCCAGGAGTCACACTATTGTATTATTAATAATGAATAGCAGTAAAAAAAATAAAAAAAAACAACAAAAAAATTGTCCATTTAAATGTAAAAAAACCATTAAAACCATTGTTACTTGCCATTCGTCGGCGTTTCTCCTTTGCCATTTGACTGAGTTTTTGCAGGGGGTACATCAAACTCCTCGTCGGAGTCATCACAAGGCTGCGCCCCCTTTCCCCTTGGCTTCGCAGCAGTTGAGCTTTTCGACGTTTTTGATGGCATGATTTTAAATCTGGAGGAGGAAATTCACAATATTTATAGCTGAATCCGTGGAGACGCGAAGAGTGGTAGTATTGCTTGTCCATCTTCGTTCCTCGACAAGACTTGTCAAACTGGAGCACTCTTTCACCCCCCCATCAAACAACCATCCAGAGAAGACATTTTACGATAATCCCGTGGTGGTTTATGCCACAGAGCCGGTATTTTAGGCCAAAATATACCAAAAATAGCGACAAGTACTTATGTTTGGGGTGGGAGTGGGGGTGTTACGCTCAGTTCCCCACCCCCTATAAAATAGCTGCGATTAACTTTTAAAACGTGTCTCGGCCGCTAGCACTACTCGGCTTTGCACAATAAAGTCGAGTCGATATTTTGCCAATTTCCAAAATGTGGTTGACAATGACATCAGATGTAGTTAAAAACGCAACTCGGGGGGAAAACAATCCGCCTGATTTCAACAAGAAATGCAAAACGAACTGACAACTGGATTGCACGATCGGACAAAGCGTCACATTACCAACACAATTTAGCTACGGACCAAAAAAATGGTGACGTCTCAGTAACGAAGTGCAGAACTCGAGAAATCGAGATTGTCTGCAATACTACTTAGTACCAACAGCTAAAAACAAAAGTCCCACGGGTTTTACAGCAGCCAATCATTGGCCCTTTCACCACGAACATTAAAAAATATACATGGGAGTAACTTCGATTAGTTCAATTTGAAATACTGCCATCATCAAAGCTGAATAAAACCATCTCTGACAAAATAAGAAACACAGACAAACCTTACAACGTTAGCAAGCTACGGGTACGCCTGAGTTTGTCATGTCAACAAGAAAGTTGGATAGGTGATATTCTATTCTGTAAAAGTATTACATAAATAGGTTCATATACTGTAAACCCCTAACTACTGTAGCAATTCAACTTACAGCAGCGAGTTGAGCAAAATACACGAAAGCTTAGTGCCGACAATATGGCTGTCGTATTTCTTTGTAGTTCGAGTTGGTTAAAAATACGTCCTTAGGATGTTTGTTCAACATTTCTTTAACTTGCCGGTTACTTTTGTTCGTAGTTAGAAAATAAGTAGACTTGAACCGCCTTTACATCTACCGATGCTTTTTAAACATGCAATAATTATGTAAAGGTATAAATATAAGTAACGAACGTAAGTGTTCATTCTTATTAATTAATTGTTTTAAGTAATTAGTATACTTCAAACGTATCAAATCCGTTACTTTAACGGGCACTTAACTTAACTAAACATTTATCGTTACGGCCACGAACAAGTAAATCCAATGATCCTAGTGAGAACCCGCCTGACCGATAAGCTAGATTTATACTTTTTAATATTTAGATTTTTAAGTGTATACCTGCTAAACAGAAATGTTTACCTTAATCTTGAAGTCAGGACGCAATTATTTTCGTTGTAATAGTATCCCACTTCGTATCAAATTTTAAGTACGTTTTAAAATAATCAGAAGGTGCCGTGCGATTTAAAAACGTAAAATGTATAAAATGTCAATTCTTTCTCATCTCAAATCTGACTACCAGTTATGCTCTCACTCGAAAATGGCGCCTAAATACAGTAGTCGAACCGAAATTCGTTACAAACTAGCGCAAAGGACCATGGGAACTCTATCAATCCAGAAAAGAAGAAATTTGAAAAAGGGGCTGATGCCAAGTCTGTTACGTTATAGCGACAAGCTTATAATTGCCTATGGCTGCGAATTACTGACAAAAAGACACATACAAGCGTTGCTTTTATAAAATCTCAAAATATATATATATATATATATAT
>JAOVYW010000102.1:37961-59786 GCA_025775045.1 Hiodon tergisus
CTGCGAATTACTGACAAAAAGACACATACAAGCGTTGCTTTTATAAAATCTCAAAATATATATATATATATATATATTTCTTAAACGTTGTTACTTCGTATTACTGTTGCTTAGAAACGTAGCTGGAGCCATAATGGGAGGAGACTGGATATTTCTCGCATTTGTCAGACACCTCTTATTTCTTACTCTAGTAAACAATATAGTTATATTTCTATGAGCAAATTAATGTTAATTACTAGAAAAAAATATTTGATTTGTAGGTTGCAAGGCTCATTACAAAATAAATTAGTTAAATCTCGCGATATCTCCAGGATCCAATTTTTCATACTGGGTGGGTGTATCGTTTGGATATATTGCTTGTAAGCTAAGGCTTTCGTTGAATAAATTATTCCTAGAGCTTTTTTTGTTGCAATAACGTGTATGTGTTAATGTTTTCTGAAATACTTTAATATTATTTCGATTAATTTAGCAGTGTTAGTCTATTCCAAATGTCTAAATTGTGATTTACATAAAGGCTCGTCAGTTTAGTCATGTAGCTGGCTACCTTAGCAACCGGATGCTTGTTTGAGCGTCTTACACGGTGGGTGGCTGAGGAGGTAAGTGACAAGATAATGAACTAGTTTAGCTAAATATGTTAGATATCTATCTTGACATTTATAGTTGTTCATATGATCCAATCATTCTACACAATGAAAAATGTTTCTGAAAAGCCGAACCGGTTAGTAATGCAATAGTAAAATCGTTTTAATACTTTTAGGTTGTCTGTAGCTAGACAGTTATTTTGTGAACCATTTTAGAATAATTAACGGGTGATGCTAAATCGTAAGCTTTGAAAACCTTATAGTGAAATGTTTAGATATTTTTTCCATATAAAAAACGCAAATGCAACAAATTTGGCTCTTTCGTTCGTCTTCGGGTTTGAGGTGAAATTAAAATATTGTCATGAGTATTTGGGATCGGGTTGTCAAAAATGTTTTCATTTGCTCTTTAGTATTTAGCTTTGTATTGTTTTCAGTGCCACTGTTAACGTCGATCACGGAACCTTGGGGACCTAGGTAGCTTTATGGTTATTAAATTTTCTGCATGTATTCTTTGCCAATGTCTCATAGGAGTTAATTTTGAAGAAACTGCAACCACGTCATCAAAATGAGATTAAAAACATCTCTGCTGAAAGAGCCTAAACATATCCTTGATAAGATGTTAACATTGTGTTATTTGGTAATTGTCAGCTCCCATGAATATTGGTTAAAAAAGTGTGTTATACTTTGTGACGGATATGTGCAAAGGGGTATTCTCTTTACACAAATAAAAGATTATCATAGAATGTTCAATAAAGGAGATCTCAAGCCATGTTGATTTGTGTTTTGAAAGATTGGGTTATGCAAGGGTGTATGTGACTTGTCAGACTGTCTGCACGACTGCAACTCTGGGTATCTGTGAGTGCGTGTGAATATTAATTGAAAGCCTCCCTCCCCCACCCCCACCTATTTAATCGGTGTTCTCTTTAATGGCAACACACACAAAGAGTTGGTCAGCTGCGTGGGCTGGACCACAGCAGACGAACTGTACTCCTGTGGCGAGGATCATCAGGTTTTCAAGTGGAATCTGCTGACCAATGAAACCACGCTGGTAGTGAAGCTGCAGGATGAAATTTACCCCATTGATCTCCATTGGTTTCCTAAAGCCGTGGGGGGGAAGAAGCAGACCCTGGCCGAGATCTTTGTGCTCACCAGCACTGATGGTAAAAAAAGATGAACGGTATTAACGTTTAACGGTTAAGGTAATGTTTATGAATTGTAGTAATCGAGACTAAGTCTTTTGGGTCCAAAATGTTTTTTACTCAGTTGAAGCTGGGTATAGCTGGTTGAAGATTCCATAGTTTGTTTCCATTATTTCTGGTAAGGTGGGGACCAAATCAAAACTTTGGCAACCCAGTGAAAGTTTACAGAGCTGGATTTAATGGGGTTTTCTTTTCACGAGTAGAAGAAATAAGATATCTACAAGATGCAAAGAAAATGGTTGTATTTAATACAATTAGCAGGTTGTCAAAGTTTTGATTTGGTCCCAGACAAAATTTTAAGTGGACTTCTTGTTTGCTGTTAGCATTCCCCTCGAATACACCATATATTCATCTGTGGTGTATTTACTTTATTTTGAGTTAGGTCTTCTATTAAAAGTGTTAAACAAGCAACATTTTTTTCGTGTAGATTATTCATTGATGGAACTGTTTTGGTTTGGTTGGGTTGGTGTTCAGGAAAGCATTGTGGGTGCTTCCAGGTTAATGTTTTGGGCACAGCAGAGGCCAATGTCTGCCGTCACAGAAAATCTTTAAGTATCGTCTGTGAAATAACAGTGGTTTTTCTGCCAAGAACACGTGGACAAAATTACAATATGCGGCCTGACGTAGTGTAGATGAATGACTTCAGTTATTACTGTTTGTCAAAATGAGAGAGAAGTACAGTGGGCGTGGACACGGGGTCATGAAAGGTCAAAGAGTGGCGCTGTCACGCTTGTTTACTGAGCGATGGACGGAGCAGCAACCCTCCAGCAGGATGCTCAGATGTAGCAACTGCGCCCTATTAGCGGTTGCCCATACTGTTGATAGATTGGGAAACGTCACTCATTCACTGGCGGTGATATGACATTGATTGATGCAAAGTTAACCGGGGGGGTTTGCCACCTTAACTTTTTATTTTTTTATTCTGTGCGAGGAACATTGCCGGCACAAATGAAACGGTTAATAATACAGATAGAAAACATTGGTTGGTGGGGGAAATCATATCACAGATTCTGTGGGTTTATCTTATCTCATCTAATGCGTAGGTCTCTTGTTTCTTGAAGGGAGTGTGTGAAACCTTGGTTTTGTGTTAGAAGAGGTAGAATACCACTATGAACTGTATCTATACGCCGTGCACAATAACAGCTTGTGCAGAAGTTACTTTTGCCATCTTTAACGCTGTACAATGAAATCCTTGCTACCTGGTTGGTTTTATAATTATTATTTTTTTCTGGTTTGGCAGCGTTGCCTTTTCTTAGGAAGTCTAAATATAGTAATGAGCACCAGGATGCTGATTTGCAGTTTCAGGCAACCAAAAATTACATAGAACATTCAGAATTTTTTAATAAGCACAGCCACAAAGTATATGGGAGACTAGTGTCTGTGATAACTGTCTCCATGCCTGATCACTCTCTGTCTCCAGCAAATATGAAAGTGGTTTAGTTAAAGCGAAGAGCACTTTAGGTTCCTTGTAATGTGTTGGAAAATGCAGAAAAATCACTAGCTGGACAGCAAAGCAAGTGGAACACAGAGGTGTCTGTGGCCCACTTGGCTGCCGGGTTCTTTTTTCTCGGGCGGCAAACATTCACCTATGCCTTTGTGCACATGCTCATGTGTTTAAAAACCTACCAAAAATTCTTTAATGCTAAGTATGCCATTGACAGGTTCTTTACCGTTAATGTTGGGAGGAAACGTGCGTGTGTGTTTAAAGACACGAGGCTGGACGTCAAGCAGGGATAAATGACCTGCGTCGTAGCGACGGTGTGTATAGCGTAGGCATTTCAGTTTCTTGAGTGACTTTGTACGGGTACACAAAACGGTTATGAAAGTACGCTGTTCTCTCTTCATGCGTTGATCAGGAAGTCTGCCAAACGCATTAGGAAGCGCTCACCAGTGTTTACCATATGATATGTCCACAGGAAAGTTCCACTTGGTCTCCAGGACCGGGAGGATCGAGAAGAGCGTGGAAGCCCACCGTGGGGCCGTCCTGGCCGGGCGCTGGAACTATGACGGGGACGCTCTCATCACAGGTCATCCTCAAGCCGCCAGGTGTACACACACACACACACACACACACACACACACACACACACACACACACACCCTTTGCCAGGGATAAATCCAAGCTCGCGAGCCACACTCTGCGCTAACATGGACCTCCTTTGGCTCCGGGTGACACCAATGAATGCACAACAGAAGTGTGTTGGCGGTACATGTTTCGCAAAGTCTTTTTGGGTATGCAATGATTCTTCTGAGGGTTCGTAGTGACCCCGTAATGCCGGAGAGATCTGAGCACATTATGTGCTTTGAGTTTAATACTAATCTTGTGCCAACTGTTAAAGATTTACACTCACGGGGGTCAGCCTTTGTTATACTTTCTTATATGGCATTTCGAACCTACCACTTGATATATGTATATATGTTGTATTTGATTAAAAAGGGAGATTTGTACTCTCTTGGCAGCTGGTGAGGATGGGCAGATAAAGATATGGTCGAAGAGCGGTATGCTGCGGTCCACTTTGGCCCAACAAGGTAAAGCAGTCCTTTTTAAAATGAACTATTTAATTTTTCATGAGAGCTGTGATGTAAAGAACACGACTTTTTCAGCAATTTATCTAATGGAAGCACGTGTCGGCGTACTACATCTTCTATTAATAAATGCAATTAATTGATTGTAAGAATCACTTATTAGCCTTCCCTGAGCAACAAACTAAAAACATCTATAGCTATGATTCTTTAATTGCAAAAGAAAAATGTAAATCCCAATGTGTATTTTGTGCGTGATTAATCCTTAGACTTTAATTAAATTGCCGAATGATTACTGTTTGGATACACCAGCCAGTGCAGTCCAGGCTGCAGTTGTTTTTCACTCAGTCATTTAGGACTTCACTTAATGAAGTGTCAGATATTTCTCAGCGTAGTGGCAAAATTTATTGGGATTTTATTTTGAGCAACATGGTCAAATGTAAAAATGGCTACTGGACTTTGTGAAGTAACACTGTTGCCTGTTACATGCAAGCTTCTGCTTTTGTATTCTATTTTCACCTCTAACGTGAACCGTATCCGGTGCTCAAAAGTGAATATTTCAGTGCTTCGAAGACTGAACAGACGATTCGGACATTTAGCTTTTTTGCATAGCGACTGGAAATATTCTTTCATGGTGTTCAGCCTCACTAGCTGAACGCACACACAAAGCCTGTTTTCACTCATAGGTTTCTCTTCATGTGTGTTTGAGCTTTCTTTGGACCCGGCGGTACCTCAGACAAGCTCTTGGAGAATGAGGAATAGAGAATGCGAGGCTTCTCATTGTTACAGAAAGATGTATATAGCCTAGATGAAATCATTTATGGGACTTTCACTCCGATAGCCGATTTCAAGGCGTTTAGAGATCCCGTGGTGAAAATGCATCAGGCAGATGGCTTAAAAGGACAGAAAGCAACAGTTTTAAAGAGGATAAAGTCAGTAGACCAAACAGAGCACTTCAGCAGGCTGGGTGTCTGTCAGACCTTCCTTGCATATCACATTTACTTATTTCAAGTATGTTTAAAGGGTTAACTGGGGTTTTGTCAAAACTAAAGAGGTGGTTGTTCATGATACGTTCAGGTCAATTATTGTACTTGTTAATCAAATAATAATAAATAATATGAAGAAAAGATTCCAGCACAGGTTTTGCACAAAATTAGTATTGTGAAGCTAAACGAAACAGGAAAGGATACTCTAATCGGCATCTGTACCCATTTGTCTGTGTAAAATGCGATGATGTTCAAGGCCAACAGGCCACACAAAGCTTATTAATGTAATGCACACCTCGATGCTTGTTGTGTGAACCATGTCCCTTACTGCGGGAGGAGTCCCAGGTAGATGTGATGATGTAACTGTGACCTGTTTGTGAGCTTGGAAGAGGAGGCGGAGGAGATCGTTGCAGCCCTCCTTTTGTCGGCTCGGGATCATGTGACCTCTTGGCATTTGTGAGAAACCACGAGCACCTGGAGTGGGGTTAAATGTCAGTCGCTCTCTTTTGCCTGAAGGGAGATCCAGATTAAGAGTGATTCTTATCTTTGCTCTATTCTCAAGGGGGAACCTTTTCTTCAGTTGGTTGTCTCACCTATTTGTGGTCATGATGTTAGATGCTTGGAATACTTTTCTTGTTTACTTATTTTGATGCTTAGGCATAGAGTATGACGGGTAGATTTTGTGTTGGTTGCATGTTTATTGATTTGTTATCTCTCTGCAGCGTTAGTCTTATACCTGCTCAGTCATTGTCAATACAGCAAGATAGCTCAGTTTGGTATTGCACTTGAACCGTAAAATGACAGCACTTTTGTACGTCACTCTGGATAACAGCGTCTGCTAAATGACTGAAATGTAAATGTAATGATGTTGGAAATGCACTGAAGATAGTTCAACTTGCAAGTTCTGACAATAGTTCGAGTTGCATTGGATGGGGTTTTTGTTGACTAAGTTGTGTTTCCAGAGTTTCCCCCAAACGTTTTCCAAAGGCGTTTTTGTCTGTGTGTGAGTTCCCAATCATGCCCTTCCTGCTGAAACCTGGCTGTAAAGTTTGCTTGGTAAAACGGAGCATCCTGAAAGCTACATGCAAAAATCTGTTCAGTCGATACACTCTGCTTGTTTACAACACCCGGCCAACTGCTCCTTGTCTCCTGTATACAAGCTAATGTTTCAGAAGGGTTGTGTGTTTCTCGGCTGTTCCTCCCAGGGTTGCCGGTGTATTCTGTGGCCTGGGGCCCTGACTCCGACAGGATCCTCTACACGTCAGGCAAACAACTCATCATAAAACCCCTCCAGCCCAGCGCCAAAGTCCTTCAGGTACGACCCACTCCGGGTCTTCTCAAACCGAGCGCAACAACCAAAAGTTTCAAAGTAGCGTTTCCAAAATGATGTGCTATACCACAACAACGTTGATTTATTAATTAGTCGCTTTCCCTTTGGTTTAGTTTTAATTCTTACCGTGATTGGGTTTTTGCTTAATTGTGTTGTTGGTTTCCAAACCAGAAGATTCAAAAACATAACAAAAACAATGTAATGACATGGCTCTTTTGGACATTGTCGGTAAAGCTCTTTAATTAAATTTAAAATTTGACCGTGTTTATGTGGAGGACCGGAGGCTTGGCAGGCTGATGTTTTTCCTCGCTCGTGTATGCATGTATTTATTGTTCTTCTCCGCGCCAAACTGCACCTGGGACCTTGTGTAAACGCCCAAGGGCTTAGTGCCAGCCCGGCCTTCCCTGAGCAACAACTGTCATTGTGTGGAAAAGCCCCGTCTGTGACCCCGCGACCCCTGTCCCCACCCCACCGGCCCTCGGAGCGCAGGGCGGAGGCGGCTTCACAGCCGTACCTTTGTTTCCCCTGAGCGAGAGGAGAATAGTCACGGTTGCCTGTCTTCGTTTGTGCATATGCCTCCGTCACCGCGTGATTCCTAGCCCCACGCCTTCCTCCATTTTTGACAGTATTTAATCTATTCTTTAATCCCATTCTTGGGGAGATGATTCCCATTATGTTAACACTTAGAAACGCCGCGAAGCCTCATCTCCGCACGCTCACCGGCTTTCAATTAGTGCGAGTCCAAACAATTACTGTAACGGGGAACAGATTTAGGGAAATGTCAGCTGATCCAGCGCGTGCGTCTCACAGGACCTTGCTCTTTAATTTTGTGTTTCCTCCTCTTCGTCACCAGCGTTCTTAGTTGCTCCTCTCTTCTCTTTCTCCCCCGTCTCTGCTCTTTCTTGAAACAGGATTGTACATCAGTTCACTTTTGACTGAAGTTCGAAAACGAAAAACACTCAGTCTGTGCCCTGAGGCGTATCCATGCACTCTCAAATGACCCTTGGGAAGTGTGGAGGGGGAAAGCTGTGACCTGTAACGTGTTGGTTTTATTTGGACATTGTATGCCAGATAAGTTTATTGCATGTAGTGATACTGCCGGTCTGTTTTCCTCTGCAGTGGAAAGCTCATGACGGAATCATTCTCAAAGTTGACTGGAACTCAGTCAATGAGCTCATACTCTCGGGTGGCGAGGACTGTAAATACAAGGTAAAGTGTTTGTTTGTCGAGTACAGTCCACCGACCAAAAGAGTCGGCACCAGATAACCGCCCGGACATTTGTCACAGATCTGAGTTTTTCTGATCACGTAATATGTCTTGTATGAGGAGGCGAGGGCTCCCTCCGCTCACCTCCCTTTCTCTGACTGGCAGGTGTGGGACGGCTTCGGGCGCCTCCTGTACTCCTCGACCTTGCATGACTACCCCGTCACCTCTGTGGCCTGGGCATCCAATGGGGAAGTGTTTGCAGTGGGCTCCTTCAACACCCTGCGACTCTGCGACAAGACAGGGGTAAGGCTGGGTCCCAGTCCTTAGCCTCTCCTTTGGCCTGTCTCACGGATGTGGAACATCTGACCCCAACTTCCCCCTCACCGTCTCTGACATACACTGCTCTTATCCCCTGTAATGCCCTGGTCATATGTGACATTCACACAGCTACAGTCTTGACAGAGGCAGTTTTCCTCCAATGCGCCTCTCCCAACCTAATATGTGTACCGCAAGGTGAATAGAGGATTACTTTCAATTTTAGTGAGCCGTTACCTGCTGAAGTGATAGGTTTGGGAGGGAGTTTTGTAGTATTTTCTGAACAGCACATTATAACCCTTGTTTTTGGATTAAGTTTCATTCACTCTGTTTTTGTCCTTTGTCTAACGACAGTGGCTTGTGTTGAGTAAGTTTTAAATAAGGAAGGCACTGAACTAAGGGGCGGGTCGTAGCTGTTCCCCCCCCATTGATACCTTCAGTATAATCCCTGTGGAGTGTTTGGTGTCTAGGATGGGTAAAATATAAATAACCAGATTAGGTAGGCAGATAGTGTACTGTGGCTCACTTACATAGCCGTAGACGCTCTGTCTCTTTCTTACCGATGGCTCTGAGCCGGTCTTTTACGGTTATACCTAGTGTAACCTGATTCTGCATTCACCGTGATTCTTACAACCTATGAGTGGGGATTAACGTGGCGTAACAATGACACTAAGCCCTATTCCGTGAGGATAGTCGAGGGAGATTTAAGGAAATGTCCCTTTTATAGATACCTGTAATTATCCATACAAAAGAGCTGGTGCTTACCTCCCTACACCTGGTGCTGGTGGTGACAAGCGTGTGGTGGAAAGGGGAAATGTATGTAATGAAAGTGGATAGTGATTATTCTCTTATTACTTTAGAGTGTTCCCAGAACACCGTGTAGATTTTTAAATTTTTTTTAAAAGTTTATTTTGTTTAAATTTAAATCCCAGTATGATCATGTGATCCGGGGGGCGTTTTGATTTAATTAGGGTCAAATGGTGTTTTAAAGCTCCGATACAAATGTGCAGGATCAGAGGCTGATCCAGCGCGGATGTCTAAAACGGCTCGTTAATAGAATGGCCCTTTAGCGCATCGTGTGTTGGTGTTTGTGGTGGTGTTGGTGTTTGTGTTTTTGTTTGGTGGTGGTGTTGGTGTTTGTGTTTTTGTTTGGTGGTGGTGTTTGTGTTTTTGTTTGGTGGTGTTTGTGTTTTTGTTTGGTGTTGGTGGTGGTGTTTGTGTTTTTGTTTGGTGGTGTTTGTTTTTGTTTGGTGTTGGTGGTGGTGTTGGTGTTTGTATTTTTGTTTGGTGGTGGTGGTGGTGTTGGTGTTTGTTTTTTGTTTGGTGTTTGTGTTTTTGTTTGGTGGTGTTGGTGTTTTTGTTTGGTGGTGTTTGTGTTTTTGTTTGGTGTTGTGGTGGTGTTGGTGTTTGTGTTTTTTGTTTGGTGTTGGTGTTTGTGTTTTTGTTTGGTGTTGGTGGTGGTGTTGGTGTTTGTTTTTGTTTGGTGGTGTTTGTGTTTTTGTTTGGTGGTAGTGTTGGTGTTTGTTTTTGTTTGGTGTTGGTGGTGTTGGTGTTTGTGTTTTTGTTTGGTGTTGGTGGTGGTGTTGGTGTTTGTTTTTGTTTGGTGGTGTTTGTGTTTTTGTTTGGTGGTAGTGTTGGTGTTTGTTTTTGTTTGGTGGTGTTGGTGTTTGTGTTTTTGTTTGGTGTTTGTTACTGAGGCAAGTTTCTTCAGGCCACCAGTCTTGGTGACATTTCCTGATTGACCCTTGCAGGAGCAGTGTCGCTTGACAGGACCAGGTCACTTCCTCGTTGTTGGTCATTTGTATTTTTCCAGCACATAGACCCCAAGCAGTCGGGACAGAGGATGACATATAGTACAAGGGCAGGTTACGTTTCATTCCAACTCGAATTCCTCGTTTATCAATGCGAGTGCAAGTGCCGGTGAAAGTGGGGATTTGCGAGTGTCTTCATTTAGTTTGTTTTGTTGTCTTGTAATTGGTCTTTTTGAAAATGATTCAATGCAGAAAAAAGAATCTTATTACTACTGGACTCTAATTGGTTTGAACTTTTTACGATGTTCACTAATTGTTTTGTGAGGTGTCGGGACCACAACATGTATTTCTTGTTAGTCTGTTTGGGCAGTAATTCCCTCTGGTTGAAGAGCACATTTTAAAGTATTTGAAAGGGGGTGACACTGGTATTAGAAAGAGTATGCTGTAGTGTGGGCGTGTTATTGAAGTTTAGGGGGTTGAAGAAATACTCGCGACTTCCCAGATGCCTCCTTCAGCTGTCTGCTGTGGACCTGTTGGCTCGTCCTGCGCTCCGAGCTGGGGTTGGTAGTGTTTCGCTCACACACTCGTTTTCTGCCTTGTTTTTGCTGTGGTTTTTGACATTTTTAGCTCCTCCTTATTCCCTCCGTTCAGCCTCACTCTTACCCATCCAATGGTGAGTCCTCTAGAGTCCTTTTTATTTTCAGTCACCAGACCGGTCCTCCTGAACCCAAATTAAAGAAGCACAAAAAATCACATCTGCGTTATTTCTGTGCACACCAAGACTGCCCGGGGCTTAAATGTCTCCATTTCAGTGTGTGTGTGTTTCAGTTGCATGTGTGTATGTGATTGTGTGTGCCTGTGTGTGAGTGAAGGTGCGTGTGAGTGAAGGTGTGTGCGTATGCGTGCGTGCGTGTATGTGCATGCGTGTGAGTGACGGTCCGTGTCTGCGCGCGCGTGTGTGTAGCGCAGAAAGAGTTAAGGCGTGGAATCTTGGTGCTACTACCGTGACTAATCGCCAGGAGCTCCATTCAGTATCTCATACAATGAAACCTTGCACTTTACAGAGTGCTGGCTCAGCAGGAAAAGCCCGGCTCGTTTAACCCCTAACCTCCAGCAGGACTCCACTTAGACCGGGGTGAGGGGGGGCTCTGTGGGACAGATGTAGAGCTTTATTCTCCTCATTATCAGGACTCTGGATGAAGGGCAGGGTGCGACCCCAACCCCACCCCTGCTCACCAGGGGATATCGTGCAGCTTTAACCCATGTATACGATGCTGTTTATATGAGCTCTGTTTGGAAGTGTGCCCTTAACTGATGGCTTTATTTAGATTTCATTTCTTTGTCCCTTGGTTTTTATTTTGTATGGGGGAAAAGCTCAACGTTGGTATATTTAGCTAAATGATTGAGCTTCAAATGAAATGGCTCCTGTAATGCAGGTCATTAGCAGTTTTCTGCCACTCTGCTCACTTTTTGTCTGCCAACACATACCAAACAGGCTGTTTTATCACCAGTCCAACGTGAGTTACCGCAGTGTAGCAAGCGTCGGAACCACTCCGTCTTCCATCCCGCTTTGGTGAACCATTGTGACCGACTCGGTTAGCGTTTGCGTTCGGTCAATGGGACGGGCCCGACTGACCAGGGACCAGCTCAAAAACAATACGTCGTCGACGTATGCATGTTTCAAAAACGGTATATGAATTAGGTATTTTTGGATTCAATTCAAAAAACAGTATTATCCATTGCCGATAATGTGTTTTTGGTAGTTCAGTGTTTTTCGGTTTATTCGGTTTCCCTCTTCAGTGTAAAGTATTCTCTGGTCCTTATAGAAATGCAAGAGATTATTTTTGTGGTTGTTGTTGTTTTTGTTGTCTAAAATAATATGAATTCTTTATTCCATTTTTAAAACTTTTTTTGTCACGTGACTTGGAGTTTGTGTGTTTAGAGCAAGCAAATAAAGGGGGTTGAAAATGTTATTGTAGATGCTGTGACGTCACTGGAGGAGAAGATCGTTTTTCATATCGCCTGACTTCAATGCCAACAACTCCAGGGACAAAAGGTCTGCAGACTCTCACAAGCCCCCCCTGACAAAATGAACTCAGTTTTCTTTAATAAAAACAAAATCCCACGTTTTAGCTAAACAGCCTCCTCCAGGACCAGAGTCATGTTTCACCCTACTGTTTGTTCTTCCTTCTGGGGCTTCACTGGAATCACCAGAACCATCGTTTGGCTATTAATATCTCCGGGTTGGGGCTAAAATGCAGCTCTGTTTCCCCAGCCCGTTACTGGAGAAATCCTCCACTCTGTAAAATAGCCGTATCAAATATAAAAAACCTTGTCCTGGCGTCAGAAGGGTATACTTACCCAAATATGAGTCAGTATTTACTTGTATTTTTTTTTTTGTTTTTTTTTTTTAAAGGAACCATTTGGTTACCTCATCTCAAAAAGAGTGTTAAATTCAATGAGACAAAATAATGTGATAAATACGTGCTGGGTTTCCTAAAAAATAACACTGACGAGACTGAACTCTTTCAAAACTGTACAATCACAACTTCTACCCCACCGTGCCAGATATTTTATCATAAAAGGTGCTTCAGATATATCATTCAAAGTTATATTCCAGGTCCAGAGTGATGGAGTATTTTACTTGAAACGCATGAATGATGATTCTGATACCGAGTCCGGTATTATATTGGAACGGGGTGTTTTCAGGCAGAGACCATCGCACCAACAGGGACAATTTGAAAATAAATAGTTTTACAAAGTGTGTGTGTCCCATTGTCAGAGCATTCTAGGGAGACGGTTATGTGTTGGACATTGGGGTTATGCTCAGAGGCGTCGGGCCTGGTGCATTGTTTGGGTTTATGTTGTGGGACGTTGGTTGTGTGCGTTTTGCTCTGTCACTCTGCTTAAAGTAGCCTGGCCCTCATAACGTTTGGTCCCGTACTGAAGGATTTAAACTTTTCATTAGTTGTAGTGTGTCAGTCATGCTTATATTGAATTAACAGACAGTATTGTGTAACTGTTGAGGATTAGGCAGAACCTCTGTGGACAGTGTTGCGTTGGCTTCTGGTTATCTGTATTTGTTTTGGTTTTATTTAATGGGAAAAGGGAGTGTATATCTGTGCTATAAGACAGGCCGATTAAAGAAGGAGAAAATGTCACTGTTGTAAAAGTGCGATCTGACTCAGAGAGATGGGGGGGTGTAACTGTGGAAAAATAGCAGATGTGGAGGAGAGAGAGAGAGAGAGAGAACGAGCTCAGCGAAACAAAGAGAGTCCTGAGTCAGCAGCAGCAGGGCAGTTTTCTCCCCAGGCAACTGGGCTGGGCTCCTCCACGCTCTCTCACCCCCTCTCCTCGCTCTCTCCCCCTCTCTCTCTCTCTCTCTCTCTCTCTCTCTCTCTCTCTCTCTCACTGGCTCAATGCTCACTCTCACTTGTGCCCAGAGAATAGACCTGTGCGTGCGCGCGTGCGTGCGTTTGTATGTCTAAATGTGTGCGCGTGTGTGTGTGTGTGTGTGTGTGTGCGTGCATGTGTGCGTGAGTTAGTGCAAACTCAATTCCCAGCGCAACTCAGAAATGATTTCTGCTAACCTGAATACCAGAACCAATAGCAACGAAACTGGTCAGGTCTGGGTTTTTTTTAAATCACCGGGACTTGCAAGTGCACGTGTAAAAGTTGTAAGGGGGAAAATAAAACAGTCTTTAAGAGTCGCCCTTGGCTTTCCTTTTTTAATGTTTTTATTTTTGTTTCAGATTTTAACACGTTTTGGGTGAGGCTACTTATGAAACGTTTTGAACAAGTGGCCACATTCTATTTTTTTATGGTTCTGCCTCTCAGCCAGTTAAAACAGCCTTCAAATGTATGTCCCCCAGATTGCTTAGTAAAACACTAGCTGGCATAACAGGACTTAGCGGAACATTCATTTTAAATGAGCTTCCCAGGACAGCGGGATGCTACTTACACTCGAAACATTTGAGTGCGGGGGGGGGGGAATTCCCAGATTTGCACGTCTTTAGGTGAAGACGTGGACAGTAATTACTCTGCACTGGTTTACTGTGTTACGACTTTCTGGCACAACCTTTGGAAAAACTTTGTTGTGTGTCAAAGTATGCTTAAAAAAAAAAAAAAAAGGATTCTGAATATTGACCCCATGATTTTGTGTTTGGTTGTTTATTTTTATTTAGCTCACGGCATGCAGGCCCTCTTCGCACAACGATGCCTTTTTTTTTTACACCTCTCCGGCGCTTAGTTTCAGTTTTGCTGCACTTGGGAGGGGGGGGGGGGTGGTGAAGTGGCGAAACGGACTGAAGAGTGGAAGCGTCCAACGCGTCCACAGGACTTGGCTGGGGTGCAGATCTGGGTGGATTCTTCTCTATAAAAACCGGCGGTTTCCCTTCCCCCCACACCCCACATCCCCAGCCGTGGAGAACATGGGGAAGAGATAAATGACAGCCCCAGACACTGCTCTGCCAGGCCCTCTGGCAGAGTCATTACTCTCTGGCCCATTAAATCAGTACCTTCGCAGACAAGGCAAACATGTCGGGGGGGTGGGAGAGAGCGTGGAATAAAAAGAGGGTGAAGTAGAGCGGGTAGAGAAGCGGGGGGTGGAGGATTCGGTTGGAGAACGGCCCTTGTTGTGAACCCCTGGACGTGAGTGCGACACTGGGCGTCTGGTCGTGCGTCCGCGTGGGTCGGGGGGGGGCGGGGGTTGTGGAACAGTTGCTGTTTTAATTAAAGCCCATTTAAAACGAGGCAATAGCGTTAAACAAGGCTGATGATTAAGCTGCATTTGTTTTGGAACTTTCTTAAAAATTTTTGTTTTTGAAATGTGCATTCAAATGAGCGTGTAGGCAAAACTATCACCAGGTTTGGGATACTTAAGTATTCTGAATTAATGTTATGGATACCATTTCCCTTGTATGCACTTTGTAAATAATTGCATTAATTGAAGATTCTTTGTGGAAATAAGACATAGGCAAATGTTCCGGTAACCACCTGTCGTATGCTGATATTTGGAATCAGCAGTCTACATAATGTTTTTCATATTCCGTATACTGAAATAATAGCGGCATATTAGCTTGTGTATGTAAAACGTGATGACTATCTGTATTGGCAAACACATGAGGCCTAATTTTGGACCGGTATGTTTTAGTGGTTGATGAAGGGTTCTGAGATTAGTTTTTAACGTTAGTGTTTGTTGTGTTCGCTTGTGGTGATCTGTTTATTGGTGCAGCTCATCTTTTTCATTTGCTTATTCACTCTGCATCTGCTCCAACCGCTGAAATCACACTTGTCAAGAAACCACTAAGAGAAAGCTGCCAACCAAAAGTTTGGTACAGTATTTCAAGGTGACAGGTAGGGGAGAGGATGGGCTCTGAGTTTGACCTGCCTGAAATATCTGGAGGTGAGGGTCATCAAGTAGGAAATTTCAAAATGTACACACTGTTTTTAATTGGAAGCGTTTAATATTCCAGTCATCAGAGAGAAGAACCAACTGTGTGTGTGTGTGTGTGTGTGTGTGTGTGTGTGTGTGTAAGACTGAGGGACAATCTGATGGCTATTAGCAGCACTGACCTCATGGAACCTGCACCAACAAATTAAAGATCAACCAAATCGGCTTCTCCACACCTCAGACATTTGTCCACTTTTAGTAGCAGAATTCATAAGTCATCGGTCTTGGAACATGAACTTGTTCCTGGTGTTCAAAAATGTATTTCCCCCCATTTGTCTAAACAAAAGAGCGGTTATTGATTATGTTGATGTGGGGGGGACCCGGGCTAGCCAGACACTAACCCTGCTCGTCTTAAACTAGTCAGATGCTAGCGCGTCAGTGGTCCTTTTGCCGGATTTCACCCGGGTGTATGACTTTTGTTGTTTAAGCTAAGCGTATGCTTTGTAATTTGCCAAATAACTTGTCCGTCACATTTGAATGTCAGACACAGGCGTGCATTTTGCAGGGAAGCCACGTAGTCTCACAAAGTCTAATGAATCACTTACGGTTGGTTTGTGCAACAGTATTCCAGCAGTCTAAAGGATACCTGCCCGTAGCTGCAGGATTTTAGGGAAGCAGCTCTTATCTCCGCGTAGGCGATTTGGAGAGAATTCCTACATATCCCAGGCGTGCAAAAATTCTCTGTTTTTCTTCTGTTTTCACCCTGAGGGTTTGTAATAAGGGGGTTGTCAGCGCCTCGCGCCCAGCCTCGACCCCAACCCCTCACCCGTAATTCTTGATTTAATTACAGTCCTTTAAAAGTAACGGTGAACAGAAATGCTAACAACATCCGCGCACACTTGGGCGCACAGGCTACGTGTGACTGCCCAGGCTTTCACCCCCGTGGCCGTTTCAGATAATTTTCTATTTATTTAAAAGGAGTCGGGGGTGTGCAAGGGTGTAAGGCACCACACAGTGTAAGAAAAACACAGCGCGGTTCCGTTGGTTAAGGTGTAGCCCCAGAAAGTGAATTTTACACACGTTCCGTCAGTGCTGCAAAGAAACGTTGTTGCCAGTGGTAGCTGGGGTATGTTCTGAAATCAAGCCTAGAGCAGGCAGCGGGGCTCTCCGTGTACCGGACTGCACTCTGGTTCGGCACTCTGCGCCGCCTGGTTGCTGCGCGGCGCTAATTGAATTCTGCTGGCCAGCTCACAGCTGCGTCCCGCTGATGAGTCCCAGGAGGCCCGAGCATGTGTCTATGGTTACTGTGTTGAGGCTGCAGGACCCGGGTTCAGAATGACCCGAGTGCAGAACTCCAGAATGAAGCAATGTGTATATCATTACCCTCTCCCTTCCTGCCAAATCTCTGACTTGTGCCACTTGATACAACCCACTGGCAAAATTCTCGGTCGTTTTATGATCAAAAAAATATTTTTAAAAAAAAAGATCGATTTTTGGATTTTGAAGGTTTTGCTTATGTGTTAAAAAGAAAATGTTTATGAAGAATACGGTTAAATATCCAGGAAGAAAATGCTGTGCTCATTAACAAGTTTTGCTTGACTGAACGTTGGGTTACCCTGGGTTTGGTTATCTGTGCTGTGCGTAGGCTTCACCGAGGGCATACTGTACCAACTCTATTCATATTAACTGAACGCTGCGCAAAGTACTCCTTAATAATTTAAGAGTTGTTTGCAGGCTCATTGCTTTGATGCACAACCTAATAAAAAACCATTACAATGGGCCAGTGAGAGAGCAAGGGTAAAATACATAAAGGCCACTGCCTATTATACTTGTGATCTTCAACTGGCCCCATTCCAGTTCAGTGTGAGTTGAATTGTTTTCATTTTTTAAGGAATCTAGATGATGAATGAACTATAAATGTATTTACAGTTCTGTTTGTTATCAAATCCAGTTTCATTATGCTAAAGGGCGTGAGAGTGTGTGTGTGAGAGAGAACTCGGGAGTGTCTTACTGGCAGTCTGCCCCCAGCGTTATTGCTCCTTTTCAGGCATATTTAGGCAGGAGTCCTTAAGCTCACAAGCCCCGGCAGTGTGACGGAGGGGAGAGTGACGTCTGCAGTCTGTGTGACATCCGAGTACCGCTCGGTGGGCCCTCTGCGAGGACTCTTCAGTTCTGATCCGTTTCACCTAGCTTCGACATCCACGAGGAGAAGTCTCTGAGGGGAACAGGTTTGGCCGTACAGAACACAAAGACATTCATCTCCAACTGAAGTCCAAAAAAAGATCGAATTTCTGCACATTTTGCATTTGCAGAGTGTCAGAAAGGAGGGGGGAGGCCGAGCCGTGCTTTCCAAGTTGGAGAAAAGTGAGGTCGAAAGGTCAGACACAAAGAGACATTTCCACCCAACCGGTCCCATTAACGCCTGGTTGGAGCCAGGGTAACAAGCAGCTTCTTAATTGGTTACACAGCTGAAAGGAAAGGTTGTGTCCACTGCCGCCTTTTGTCAATTATCATCAGAAATGCAAGATCTGGGTGGGGATGAAGGTCTGTTGAATGCCAGCTGAGGTGATTGACACACAGAAAGGGTGTACATTACATTCATGTACAGTGTACATTAAATCTTAAATCATGTGCGTTAGCTCGACTAAATGTTGTCAGCAATTGATGACCTCCTTTTTTTAATCCCTAGCCCCCACCCCCCGAGTGAAACACAACTCTGAACGTTGGTTTGGTTTGACGAGAGGTCTGCTAAGCCTGCACCTGGCTGTCTACACTTGGTGATTGTAAACCAGCCTCCACATCTGTAGCTTCCACCAGGCCCTAACCCAGCCATATATCTCGGCTCGGCAGAAAGAAGACTGTCATGACCACCATGATTCTGGGAATAAACACGTTTTGGTCTGAGGCGTTAGAGAGGACCACACGGGGCAACTTTAGCACGTAACGTTGTGATTCGGCGATGATCGTTTAAAAAAATAAGTAAATCGGGTCGACTTTTAGGTGGTGAAGTTTGTACTGAGGTTTAAATGTAGGGCCGTTGCGGTGTAACGCCACTTTAGTGTGTTTGGGTAATTTGTATCAAGGCCGTTTTAAGTCAAAGCAACAAGTTTGGGGACCGACGGATATGAGGGTAGAGCGTGTCTGCAAATCTCACTGCTATTAAGCCAGCTCAGACAACACGGTGCCAGGAGACGTTTCAAAGCAGTTTTTTTTAATGGTCTGTAGTCCTCGTTTTTGTTTGATAGCGTGTAATTTAATGCAGTGGGCCGGACTTTATTACAGAGCACGGCACAGTCAGATGAACATCGTTTTGCTCAGAAAGAGCTCAGCGTTTGTGCCTGACGTGCATTCCATTCCTCTGTGTGTTTTTTAATTTAAAGACTTCATTTCAGGTCATTCAGGGTTATTTTATAATTTAATTGGTGTTTTTTTTTTGTGTGTGTGTGTGTGTGTGTGTGTGTGTGTGTGTGTGTTTTTTTGCAGACCAAGCATATAGGGGCTAATGTCTGCTGACTGGTCAGGTTCCAGCTGATAGGCTGAGGAATAAATTGTATAAGTATCAAGCTTTTTAGGTTTTGCGGCTTTCCTCTCCAGGCTTTTTGGCTTTTGCAGGCTTTAAATCTTCAAATAATGTATCAGAATTGGAGGCCCTTGCCTTTTTATCTGCTTTTGGCAGATAACAGCGTGGATAGTGGAAGGTTAAAGGGATACACTGCTGAACACCGTTCAAAAGCTGAAGTGTTAGGGAGGCCTGGCAGGTCTGCAGAGCCTGAAGAAAACAAAACCCAAATGCCACCATTTTGAAGTACCAAGGTTTTGCCTTTATTTTCACTCCAGGTGAAATTTCCATAACAGTGAAACCCGATGATTTATACGAGGACAAAACGCCAAGGGGAAAACTGAGAACTAAATTGTCCCCGGGGAGCATGAAGGCAGGGGTTGCACGAGGCTACAGCCAAGCCCCCCCACCTCCCCACCTCCCCCTTCTCTTCTCCCTTAAACCCTAAATCCATCCTGAGGAGCAATGGGTTCTCCCTCGACACTTGAGGGGGGTGTTTGCTCAAGCCCACCCCCACGACTGGCGGCGTTCAGCCCAATCAGGTGGAGATGCTCCCAAATTTGCCGGCTGAAACGGGGGCTCGATACGCTGGCTCCATGGCGCCCACAGGGGCCTCTCGGCTGATCCCAGTCCCCGGGCCGCGGGGTCAGCCACACACTGCCGATTTAACTCACAGGTCGGTGTCCTGCCTCTTTCTTACCCTCTTCCCTCGCGTCTGACACACCCCCTATTGCCTCCGTTAACCATGCTGGTCAGAAACCCTCCCAACGGTGAGAAGGAAATGACGTGAAATGATCGAAAACCGATTGTGAGAATACATAGAAGCACTCAGATTAACTTACAGTGCTTGTTGTTGCTCCAGTATGTGAGTAGGGAAAAAAGGCACATCTAAGTTATTATACGTGATGTATAAAAAAATGTCTGTTTGATTCTGTGAAATCTGAAACAGACTCATGAAAACTTGATTGTTAGGCACGGACGTGTCACACCCCCTATATTTAAGTGTGAGCTGTATTTTTTGGTGTTTTAATCCACTTATTACACCAAATGGATCTGACCGGCATACTTGCACCAAATCATGTAAAGTCAGGAGTTTTTTCATGAATAAAGACTGAAAAGTGATGTAGTCGTTTGCTGGCCCGTGCTTCTCTCCTGTTCTCCCAACGCTGTTGTGGATTCTCGGAGCGGTGCCCCGCAACCAATGACCCGGTAGGGCTGGTTTGGGTCCCCGACACGGGCCTCGTCTGCTCCGTTTGCAGCAGAAAGCGCCGCAAGACCCTGGCGAGCCCCACCCCTATCAGCTCCCTCTATCTTACCCGCTCGCGTTGTGAATTCTCCTCGCCTTCTCGTACATTATTTCTGTTTCTGTTTCTGTGAAACCTCTGTTTGATGTGGGATGGAGAGCCGCGATACCGTGAACGCGCGGTCTCTTTTAAAGACGTGGTTAAAATAGTTTTTTTCCGAGGGCTAGCTATTTAAACATATTCCAGCGTTTATTAGTTACAGCAAGACGGATGTGTCTTAGAGACAATCGGAAAGAGCTCTCGTTACCTCTAGCAAACCTTCTGCAGGATGCTCGCGTTTGAACTCAATCTCGCGCTGATAAGTCCACCACAGTCTCCTTTAATTTAAATTTAAATTTCATTCTTATTTATTCACGTTCACCTGAGGAACAAGGCCCTGCATCGCAGTATCGACCGGTGATGCAGTGCGGGGAAATATCATCCATTCATATACCTAGAGGGCACCAATCAGTCCAAGCCTCTCCTAAGGGGGGGCGGGGGGGGGTTTGCTGTTTAAAAATTTTTTACCTGATAAGTTTCAGATATCCTAATAACTAGGATATAATTTACTAGTACATGATAGCTATGTATTGTTTGATCGATACATATTTAACGGTATGGTTTGAATTCCTCCTCCTTCTTTTTTTCACCTTAAGAAAGGGAATTCTGCAGATGCGGCTTTGATTTGAGAGTACCTTTGTGGCTGCTGCTGCTGTTTGTAATGTTGTAATTTGTAAAAAAAATAAATAGTATTGTTTAACTAGTGTATAATGCTGATGGAAACTTGTGCATTCATGCAGATAATGGCTTAAAGACAGACACAAGCGATGGGTTTGAATACACGGCGAGGTCATATACCGCCGCATTTCCCTACCACCAAGCGTTGGTGCCACGGCTGATCTCAGACCAGTGGTGCCAGAGTGTACTTCACTAAATTACCCCCTAATATACACAGTGCCAAACAACAAAACCAAAAGTTATGTAACGTTTGAAACAAAATGAAAACATTCCAGATGTTACTTTAAACATACTTACCCTGTTTATCTCTTCTATGGGGGGGAAACGCATTCTTTAAAAAAAAACTCTAAAAATAATGATTCTTTCAGTCCACCCAGCAGTTTGGTTTGTTTATAGCGGGGGAACATTGCAGACACTCCAGTTTGCTGTGTGTTATCGGCTGGTGGCGGTAAGCCGTGTTGTTTGGTTCGCCACTTTTACAGTCGGGGAGAAAAATACTCCAGATCGAATGAATGAATAAACACGGAAAGGTGTTTTTGTACTGGAACTGAACCGCTCTACAGAGGCAAATCTAAATGTCTCTCTTTAACCGTCATGGGCCCATTCCTCTATAATAAAAAACAAACGGCGCTGGTCTGACTCTGCCATTTGTAACGCGTTTAGCAGTGTGAAATAAAAAGGCTCCCCATTGGCTGAGAAGGTAACGGCGTTCGCCCGATTACAAACTGATTCATGTGAGCTGGTGGTCGCCGGTTCGAATTCGACGCTTCGGTCATTATCCGATTGTGACCGGGAGGGCGCGCGGCGTCAGGACGCTGCCCGGCCTGGGGTGGGTTAAAATCGGCAGGACGCTGCCCGGCCTGGGGTGGGTTAAAATCGGCAGGGCGCTGCCCGGCCTGGGGTGGGTTAAAATCGGCAGGGCGCTGCCCGGCCTGGGGTGGGTTAAAATCGGCAGGGCGCTG
>JAOVYW010000102.1:59886-83792 GCA_025775045.1 Hiodon tergisus
ATATATATATATATATATATATATTCAGCATGAAACCCTGCTCTACTCACAGTTCTCTACTGCGGGATTACCAGCACCCAATAGTTGACTTTTCCTGCTTCTCCCTTCTCTTCAACGTTTATTTAATTAAGGCATCACAGTGCCTGGGTTTGCCAGAAATCACAAGGCGGTTGTGGAAGATGTGCTTTGAAGATTCTCTTCAGATGCTCCGGAGAAAAGGTTAATCTGCTTAGTTTCGTCATCATTAAGGGGAGCTTGTCTTTCTCGGGAGAAGCATGATTAAAGGGCTTTTCTTGCTAACTTGGAGACCCTGTTGAGCAGAGAATGTGTGCCTTTTGAATTTTTCTGTATTTCACTAAAAGAAACGCCCCTTAATTTTTTTCTTACCGTTGCATGTGCGTGAAGTGTGTAATTACCCTGCCAGCAGTGTATTGAGCTGTAGCACAAGTTAAGACAACTGCCACAGCATGTGTTGTTGTAGACAAAGTAGTCTAAAGAATGGTTATAGTATGGAACAGAGTTATACAGAGTCAGTAGATCATCCACGTCCCACCAAAATCCCTGCCGCCAACTTATATCCTGTTTTAATGTTAAAATTCTGTATGTTTGGAAATCTGAAGTGACACCTTGAGGTTTAATTTAGGTCAACGGTCTTTATACATAATACATAATTCAATGGCTCAGCTGATTTGACACAAGCTGTTATTGTTTTTATTTTTTTTAATTTGGTAAAAAATAAAGTTGATTAATTTATGTCCCCTTGTATATTAAAGTCAATTATATGAGTATATATTTAACATACTATATTCAAAATACAAATAAATACAGTGATGCCTAATATTCAAACCACCTTTCCAGGCTTCACAGAGTACGCCAGGTCGTATAACCCGGGAATATGCTGGAGGAGAGGGGGCACATGCTAAATAATGTCTGGTGCTAAAATATAGAGCCAGACCTGCTCATCTCCACCAAGGAGGTATTTTTGACCCTTGTCACCAGCACTGCTAGTTACCTGCCACAGCGACCGAGGGTTCCCAGTTGCATTGTTGAGTATGCTATCTGCCTTTCTCCCTCCCACACTCATCCTTGTGGGCTCCTGAGTGCCTGTGGGATCCAGCGAAGTCAGGCCTTCGCCAAGCTTGGAAACATTCCTCGCGGCTAAACTGGAGAGAAACTGGGGCAGGGGTGGCGCCACTGACCCAGTGACCAAACTTAAATTTGGTATTGTCCAATTCAATAACCCCCCTCCACCCCCCCCCCCCCAATTTTCAGACTCTCCCTCCGGCATTTTAATGACATTGTTATTCAGGAAATCTGTCAGTTTGTGAAAATGCACACAAACAAACAAATCCTGTCCTCTTAGGTGGGATTCCCTGCCAGTGTTCGGGAGTCTCCTTAACAAACAAGTGGGGTTGATCACATACAAACTTATCTGTTGTGCTTATCTGTGCTCATTGGAAACATTTACTAATACTGGAGGAACATCATACTTACAAAAGCTTCTCACTGACCCCTAGTCCTTGGTGAAGTCCTCATGGTCATTTGCCAGTGAATTCCGAATGCTTTTCTTGAACGTGTGAGTGCAAGTGATTCTCTCCTCAAGCGATTCTTTCCTCAAGCGATTCTCTCCGCAAGTTTTTTGCCAGGCAGACCTAAGGCCATGTTTCCAGCTACCGTTAACATACGATGCAGGAGGCATACGGACACGCACACTGACGTTTTTGAGACCACCCTTTGCCTTTAAGCTGCATAAGTTCTCATAGGTACACTGTCATGCAGTTTTTATAATACAATCTTCCCGTAGATTGTTCTAGGCTTCTTGGAGAACTTTCCACAGTTCCACAGCTGTCTCGCTTGCGTCTGTCTGTCCAGGTAATCAAAGACTACCTCGATGATGTTGAGATCAGGGCTCTGTGGAGGCCATACCATCTGTTGCTGAACTCCTTGTTCTTCTTTCAGAATATTAATCTTTGGAAATCTAAAAATTGCTTTTTTCTCCCGACACTACATGAAAGAAGAAATAAATTTAGTATTATTTATATCTTATATATTGCTAGTAGAGAAATGTCAGAAGAGGATTCAGATTTTAAAGGGTCCTGTCTGTTTATTACAGCGTCTACCCAACGGCTGTAATTTCAGGTTTTTTGTTTTCTTTTAGAAATCTGACTGGCCCATTCAAACCGGAGAGAAAAGGTTGGACTTTAAAAAAAATATATTGCTTATTTGAGTCCATTACTAAAATTTTAGTTCAAATCATTATGTCTGTATAACACAAAGTTTATTCCCAGCAAAAGTATGCAAAATATATTTAATATTTTAACATTTAATGACAGGATCAAACTGTACATCTCAATCCTCATAGAACCAGACGTTTTCATCTGCCTGGTACGTGCTTTCAGTGCTTTTATTTAATTAGCTTTTCCATTAATACTGCTGTTTTTCCCATTCAGAATGAATAGAAGCGCAATCAGTGTTCATTTGTTTGGTTCTAAGAAGCTGTTGCTATGCGTGCTGCTCGGAAATCAACAAAAACATTCTAAAAGCATATAGTGTCCAGTCGACCTGAATTAATCATTCAGAGAACAACCAATTTTTGGACAACCTCTGTTTGTACGTAGAGGATAATGTCAACATTTACAGCAGTTGCCTTTCGGTCCAAAATTGCCACCAAAGGAGTACAACACGCCGGTCTCTACGCCGGCTCATTTCGCATGGTTAGAAAGCACAGGGGTGCGCACCTTTGTAGACTACCTCACTTCTCGTTGAGGGGTATGTAGTCATCGCACAATATAGACTCCAGCTATTGCTGCGGAGGGTTATTGCCTATGTTGGGTGACCGGGGCGCTAGCAGATTTATGCCTGTCAGCCAAAGCTCTACATCTCCTGATTCAAGTCAGTTAATCATCAGTCAGTCTAAACCCAGGTAGTATTTATGGAGTACTAGTGGGTAATAGCCAGTTAATGCTTATGTCCCTAATCCTGTAGACAAGCTAAGTTTTGTTTTCTGTCTGTACTCGACGGTCCTGCCAAAGGCACAAATGATATTGATTGTTTACAGGTCAGGTGATACAAGAACACTTAGTATAAGAATTTTCCTTGCACGGTGGTTGTTCTCTGCAGGTTTTATATGTATATTATTTACCCAGGGCAGCTTGGTGGCTCAGTGGTTAGCATTGATGCCTCGCAGCACCAGGGTCCTGGGTGTGTGGTAAATCGGCTCTGTGTTCTATGCCTTAATATTGCAAAATATGGATTTCGGGTCTCTGTGGACCAACACACGACAGTGAAGGCCTGGCTGCTATTGTGACGGGTTGTCAAATTCAGATTGACTGTTCCAACATGGTACCATCCTTCTCCTTAGGATGGAAGAACAGATGCCGTCAGTATGTCTCTGGTGATATTCACTTTGCCTTGTGAATGCTGAGCTTAGGAACACTGAAATGTTATCAGAAATACTTATAAGACATTAAGACATTTTATGTGTGCAAATAATGAAAATTTCAGCTGAACAGCCAAGTGTGAATACATTGAACAGAACTTCCTGGGTTGCAAGATCTAATTTGGATGGGTAGTGTGTTGATTGCCTAATATTGCTTGTCCGTTTGATTGGCTTGTATGCATTCTGCATGTGATCTGTAAGCCACTAGTACTCCAACAGGTAGATTGCCCTAATGTGGGACACTGCCTAATGTGGGACACCTAAGCTCCAGTGGGTGTGGCTCTTCTCCAAAACAAATTAATGTCAGTGGAAACTATGGGAAAGCAAAGCTGTAGTGTAATGTGTTCGAAATCACATGAACTTTGAACTGTCCGGTCATAAATTAGGGCAGGAAAATCATCAAACAGGAAGTAAAAAATGTCCCACATTAGGGCAATCCACCCTATAGATGGTTAGCTCACTTCTCTGTTTCTGATGAGCGGGAGATCAATGCCTTCAGACATGCAAACAAACCCCCCCCCCCCAGGGATACTGTGAAAAAGCACTCTTAGCTGCACTCTGAATATATAGAGATTTTAACCTTTTATAGATTTAACCTTTAACATCCTGCTGAAAAAGCTTTATTACGGTTATAGCTATAGATAAATATAATGCTTTTTATTTTGGTTCAGTAATGGTTGTGGCTATCCTTTTGTGACCCATATAAAAGTTTCTGCTGTTCAGGTCGGTAGATGAAATCATTCTGTTTAAAACTGCCCACAGCCAAGGATTCCCAGTGGCAAGGGAGAACAAAACGATATCTTAGATATATGACTGAAACGATTGCGAGGGACATCCGGTTTTGTTCAGTTAGCTTTAATTCTCTTATTCGGTGGCACTCAGCGGGGCACAGTGTTTACCTGTGTCGGCATCTAATTTACACCTGGAGATCCTGCCTCTGCCACTGGCGTGACGCCACAGGAAGTGGGTCCGGCCGGATCAGACGATCCACTCCTCTGTTGTCCAGAGTTGGTGGTTGGTGGTTGCGTGCCCAGTTGAGTCACTTCTGGTTTTTAGCTGAAAAGGAGTGTGGTCGTCTGCTGCAACAGGGTGGCCGTTTCTGAGACACTGGAACCAGAGCTCCTGGCACCGACAATCACGCCACGCTCAAAGTTGCTTAGGTCACCTCATTATTTCCCATTCTAACTCTCTAAAAATCGAACAGTGTCGGAATGCCTCGGTGAAAAATGCCCGTTTTATATAGCAAGCTTCTGCCGCGTGACTCCATTTTCCTGAATGGGGTGGTGAAAACTGGCCTCTAGTTGTATATAGATCCGTAATGGGTTACTTAATTTTAATGGTTAAAACAATACAATTTATGGGTTTCAAATTCTGCTCCTGGAGGGCCTGTGCGTGCAGATTTTTTGCAGGAACGGAAGCACTTGATTAAACTAATTTTTACTCTTGAGTTATAATTATTCTCACAGTATTGATGTTGGTGGTTATTTAAGGAGAGGTGGATAACCTCCAGGATTGGGGTCCTCCAGGACATCGTGATGTTGATTAGGGATCGGCATAGCCCCATATCCTTTTCCCTGAGCCAAGCACATGTTGGAACCCTGCGGTTCCTCTGCTACCCGGCAGGATTACTCCTGCAACAGCATAACAGTGGGGTAAACCGAGCCTGTCTTACGGGGCTCGTCGTGGAGCCAGGAATGAGTAGATTGCTGGAGGCAATGTTTTCTTTTATACTTTTTCACTGTACAGTAATTAGGGTTCAAGCAGTGGATTTGCCGGAAACCTGTTGTTGTCATTCGTGTTTTTTTTTCTTCCGCAAGACTTTCCAACAAATATGGCGATAATGTCGACGCCCTTTTATTAATTTTGGTGGAAATGGGTAGGTTTATAGAAAGCCGTGTTCCACAGCCTCACAGTTGATATAGCAGGCGCCATTGAAATTTTGAAGTCTCATATTCCAAAATGTCACTGTGAAACAGTGACTGCAGCATAACTCCTCCCATACGAGTGTGGAAACATAATTCCTATCAAATATTCCCTCAGTTTAAAATAATAAAGTAACATTTATTTGGCACAAATGAAACCCGGAAACCAGAAGTTGTGGTTAAGTTAAGCTGCTTCAAACCCAAGACCCAAAGCCCCCTTGTTCAATTCAAGTGTTTGCAGCCTTTCATATAATGTTTTTTTCTACCCCCCCCCCCCCCCCAGATTGAGCTCTTGCATCTTGGTTTGTCGCTCCGGGGATGGTGAGAAGGCGTTACTGTTGCTCTTACACAGTTCAGGCGACACAGCCACACGAAAAGGTATTGGCCCCCCCCTGAAGAGAAGCACATCCCTCCCATCTGCCTCCTCAGTGGCCAACTTCCCGTAAAGGAGGTGGCCACTTTCCCGCTTTGTTTCTTTAAATCTCCTTTGTTTTCCCCCCCTTACTCTTCATCTTTGTCTCCATTCCTCCAGCTCCTCCAGGTTTGCTATCAGGCGAAATACTGATTTTATATCATCTCTGTCTTTTGGTGCTCTCTATTCCTGTGTCTTTGCTCCTCCAAAGAAAGCTTGGGTCTGGCTACACTTCCCTAAAAATGCATTGAAGTTTAATATCTGTTTTAAACTATAATAAGCTATAAACTATATTTAAATTATAAAGATTATGCATTATTTGCAAGAATCAGTGCCCTTTCAGCTGAGACCCACACCAAACAAACAACGCTACTTTTGAACTTAACTCTGCCGACTGAAATACAATCGGCAGCTCCCACTCAAAGTACATGCAGCTCAAATTTGAACCTAAAAGTTAAATATTGTGGGACTTTTTCTGAAACAGTTCTGCAGTAACTGCAATTTATATTTACTTCAGGTTTTCATTGTTTACCACGACCCTTGGTAGGATTGGAGATTGTGATGCCACAAATTCACAGCAAGGTAAAGTGGGTCCAACAGATTGGACCGGTGTTTCGATGGACCAGTGTTTTGCCGAAGTTACTTGAACCCACTCATTGGCGCTTGCAGCTATATTTGCGTTTCAAATTGTGCTGAGGCGACATCAGGTGTACAGTATAAGGTAGTGCAGATGCAGAGAAACGGCTGTATCAAACTTTCTTCAATGATCGCGTCACTCTTCTTTTCAAAGGGACATACTCCTGGATTTTATTTAACGACGGTAAACCATGGATTTATAGCTACAAAGTGTAATCTATGTTAGCCTGTTCGATGATTCCGTTCGATCACCTACAAAATCGGGAACCAACCAGATAGCACATAACTAATATCAAAAACAATAAGGCAAGAAATATAAATTAAAAAACAGAAATTTAAAATTATAACATTGCGCCCATTGTAGGTTAAAATGTGGCCGTAACCTAATATTACCCAATATTAGTTATTACTGTAGGAAGCGCGTTTTATGACAAAAGGTCATGATTACATCTAATCGAATACTGTAATTTATTTTAAATAACATTTTAGCGTACAAGTTTAGTTTACAAAATTAGCGTAGGCCTACTTGGGAATACGAAATACTAGTATGATGAAAAACAGTATGGCGCTTTCGTCAATCTTTGGTAGGACGCTATATCGTTTCGCCAGTCGGAATCGGTAAGTGCGGGGACAATTACAAAGCTAAAATTCAGGTGAATCATGCAAGATTGAATGATAGTGGTAAAATAGCCTTGTCGATGGGCGATTGGACTAAAATCGAAAGCGGGATTTTGAAAACTCCTCCCCCTTTGAATTGGGGTTTGCAGAGTCTAATACACTGTTTACGTCTTTATACGGGTATTTTGTTGCAGGTTTACGCGTGCTGCGTTTTGCTTATGTAGCTTGACAAAATACGGGAACAGCAAGCTGGCCTATGCAACCAGATCAATTTTCAAAACATTTTTGTTGGGTGCTGGTAAAAGCAAACGGGACCGCTCAATGTCCTGGCAATGCATCTAAAAAAACCAATCACTACTTTGATGCCCTTTAATGCCCTTTCTGGGTGACAGGTGACGTCGGACTTAGTGTTGTGTCAGGTGTGACTGCATCTTTTTTTTTTTTTCCTTCTGCATCTTATTTGCAAATCAAACGTCAAAGGGCTTTAAAGTGAGCGTACAATGGTGGCAGAGATGACGAGTTTTGGGACCTCTAATCATTTCGAAGAGCGGTAAGCCTTATAAAGTAGAATGCTTAATCATATAACTCATACAGGCAACAGTGTTTGCAAAAGCCGCCAAAGTTATGGGTGAAAAGCTTTGTATAATAAAAAAACATTTTAAATTAGAGGAATGTATTTATATCATTTGGTCTTTTTTGCATAATGTCGATCGGAATAATCTAATGATTGATTTAATTATAGATCATTTATAGCATTTCATCATCCGGATGCTGCAGCTTAGTTGTGATACGTGAGGGCGGTTTAGGCTTAGTGAAAACGACGCCATGATCTCTTTGTTATCAGTGCTGTGCTGACTCATTTGAACATTCGAGCTCGAAGGTGGACTATTGGTTTTCAGTTGAAATAATGGTTGCGTTGCTCTTTGTTTAATTCACAAAATTGTAGACCGAATGTAAACAGCTCTGCCTGTTAATTGTGCCGTGCGTTTAAACGTATACTGGAAACTGAAATGATTGCCGAAACCATCTTTGGCATTGTCTAAGTAGATGGGTTGAGACTCGTGTGAAGTACACCACGTTTTAATTTAGCCTGGCTCTATCTACGTATCGAATTAGTCGAAACGCGCTGACATCGTATAGTTTTTACATCAAAATGTAAAACAATTGAACAATGAAACAATTGACAATCAACGTCAATGCCTATGCAGCTTGTCAGTTGCTAAAATGTAACCGGAGCTGCATTGTAAGCAACTTGGAAACACAGCGACGGCATCCTAAAGTCAATAATATCCGCGCAATTTTTTCCAGTAATTTTTAGAGTAGTGGTGGGTAACTAATTAGTTGGTTTGTCCGAAAATTCTGTAGAATAATATATATATTAACATTAGCTATAAGTGCATAGCGATCGACTCATAATGAAAGCAGCACGTGTTTGTGGAGTAGATTGGCTTTGATGTGATAATCCAGAGATCGTTGTGAGGCGGTTTACAACCATTTTTAAAACGCAAGTTCAAATCAATTGACCACGACCCCCTCCACGATATTAGCAACGACTTTGGATGCACAAATAGGGCTTTTTTGGTCACTTGTAATTATGAGTTCTGCGCCATCTCTGGCAATAGCAAGGTTAGAACCGTACCAGATACGTATCTAGCCAATAGCATTGCCGGCAACAGTATATGTAAACTTCTCCCTAGGGCGGTGGCAAGCTCTTGTACGACTTTTCTGCAATTTAAGAAAATGTGTACCTAGATACCCAGAGTATTAAAAAAAAAAAAAAAAAACCCAGTAGGGAGAGTCGGACACTTATACCAGGAGTATCACCATTGAGGCCATTGTATGTTAATTGGAAAAAATGTTATAACCTAATTAGGGGTCAACTGGATTATGGTGAAGTAGATTTGTTTTGATATTAGACTTTGGCAGGGATTTTTTTTAGAGTCCTAACAAACTTGCCTAACAAAAGTCACCTGACCCCCCCCCCCAAATATGGTTATAAATGAATGTTTTTCGGTAAGCCTGCAGATCCGGGAGAGGAGCTTTTGAAACTGTTGATATATGTATGGTCTGTGCTGCACCTGCAGCAATGTCCAACTCTTTACTCGGCGTTGCCCCGCCCCCATCTTAAGTTATTTAATGCTGTTCACCCTAGGATTTTTGCAACAAACTTTTAATGCACAAATCAAATTGGCTTTGTCCTGTTTTGTTTGTTTCGTTGTTCTGTGACATCTGTTGTCCATGTCATCGTCAGGAACCGATGGGTTATATAAAAAACCGGTTCTGTCACCTGTTCCAGGGAAACAAGACTAGGTTTTTATCAGACGTAGAGGACGATTAGGTTTTCATACCTATTGCGTTTTGTGGGCAAAGGACCTCGCTAGTGTGCAGGCATAACCCTATGAGCTGTATTTTTGCAGATTTGAATACACCTGACGACACATTCAAATTAGAATAAACATACCATCTTTGGGAAACGAGCAAAGAGAAAATGAACTAAACAAAAAAACTAACTGAATAAATTTTGTCAACCCGAGCCCAAATACTTATTAAAGCATATCTGACTGAAGAGGTGGTTCTCCAGTCAGGAAAAAATATCAGTTGCTAAACGGAGATCAAGAACGGAGGTCGAGATGGGAGTGTTATTTTTCCCGATGTCAGAAGTAAAGGGGGGAATGGTGGAAGGCAGGAAACCGACACAGTCCTGGTATCCTGTTATTGTGTCCCGGGCGATGAGAGTGTGACTCACAGGGACAGATGTGGCCTGGTTTTCTCCACGCTTTCCTTCAGCTCTGCCCCACACCTCCCATTTCCCATTTGTACACCCCTCCAGGGTGTGGGGCAGCTGCTTTTCATTGGGAAAATTAATCAGTTCTATCATTTTGTGGATATTTTGATGCTGAAAGAATGATGATATTTCCAGCTAGTGCTGTATTTGGGGGTCATAAATCCAAACATCCTGAAGCAAGTATTTTTGATATTGAATGGGATACTATGACCTATTAATATCAAAGCACATAAAATAACTCAATGGTACCCAAACAGGTACTTTGTCTTTTGCGGTGGGAGGGGGTCTCCTATTTAACAGTCCTGCAAGCTAATTCCTATGTTTTGTGTTGGTGGGCCAGTAAGGGGCCAGTTATCCCTCTGGGCCAAGCAGAAATTCTGTGCAGTTATGGGGACACACTGTGCAGTAGGAGACGTAGTCTTTCAGGTGAGAGGTCAAAACCGAGGTCCTGAGTTACGGTGGTCATTAAAGATCCCACAGCTCTAATCGCAAATGCCATTGAATTACCCCCACCGTATTACTGGGCTTAGACCTTTCCACCTCACCTAATGTGTGTTGAGTGTTCTGGTGCTTAGTGGCTGCTGTGACTCAGATGGATGCGAGTCCCAACCTCCCCCCCCTTTCACTGTAAAGTGCTTTGAGATCCTTAAAGGGCCAGTATACATTTTTATTATTACTCCTGAAACGAGCAGCTGAATGGCCAAAGACAGAGGTAGTACTCTCCACCTCACCCAATAGAAATTTCTGGTTAGTGCTTTAAAACCAACCCAAAATCTATGGGACTATGGGTCACATTTGCTTCATTTAGCAGATGCTTGGAACCAGCGAGGCTTTAATTAAGTGCACACATCATCAGCAAAGCAAACCCAAGTACAAGAGCAGAACATCATATCCACCAAAGTGCATCAGGTTTAAACCAAAACAAAGTGCAGAGGGTGTAAGGAAATCCTGTGCGAATGATCTCTTTTTGTTTATTTATTTGTTTCTTAGACGTTTTTTCCAAAGGTTATTGTTGCATCCAAAGGAGGTTAAATTCCTTGTTTTTCCCCCCTACAGTAATGGAGACATTTCACCCCCAGATCAGAAAGGTAAGAACTTCCTTTTCCGCTCCCAACTAAGTTTCACAAAGCAAAAAGGTTTTTCTTTCTGAGCACTTCTCCGATCCTTGGAAATCTTCCGTGTGTGCTTGCGTGCGTGCGTGCGTGCGTTGGTGTGTGGGTAAAGGGAACAGATTGAAGACAACCAAGCCTTATTCCCTCTGTGTGTTTCATAACCTGAAATGCATGTTAAAGATGGTTTTCAGATATACAGCAGCTGCCATTTATGGGGCTTCCCAGTTTAGCTACTTTCAATTGGTAGTTGTCCCCAGGCAGGGTACGGTCGTGTGTGTGTGTGTGTGTGGTTTTTAAATTTATTTTGTTTACTCCTCTCCAGACTCCTCAATAAACAATGTTGGTGACCCTTAGAGTTTTGGCCCCTATGACAAATTAATTGTTTCATGATTTTTCAGGAGCGTACAAATGGCAGAACAGAACATGAGATGATCCAAAACTCTTATATGCACCGCAAACACACCAACTACCCATCACTGCCTATAGTTACCCGTGGGTGTCAGGAAGGTGTTTAGGGTGGAGAGGTTGGGTATAGAGATTAGTTGAAGCCGTACCTAAACCCTTGTATACAGGAAAACAAAAACGCTTTCCTCATTCTTTACTACTCATGCCACGTTCATCTGAGAACGAGTCACTCCAGCTTTCAGCCACTAGGGCCTGGAAAGGCTAGAGTTTACATATTGGCTCTGTCACCGTGATGACAGCTTTCTTATTTACCCACTTTGTGCAAGCCCAACCTTACAGCTGAATCTGAGTGTTTGTCTTTTACACTTAAAGGTTTCAATTGGACAACAAGGTTCCAAGGATGTAACCTGTGCCTCTATGTGTTTATAAGCTTAATGAAATAAAAAGAAGTTTCTTTGCACTATCTCTAGCACTGTCTAAATGCTAAAGGTCTTTTTTTCTGTGATGATCTGAACAGATAATCTCACTGAAAATGAAAACAGTAGCTCAGGTATGTATTGTCTTATTGCATATCTAGCATATTACCCTGCTCGTTACCTGTTATTTCTTTAACGTTTAATTAGTTCTTAAGTGAATAATGTTACACCAATACAGGTATTTTAGTATTTAGCGGGTCCTGAATCTCGCTTATTTATTTATTCATTTATTTATTTTGACAGAAGAAAGTTCAGAGGAGGAGGATTCTGGTACGTATAGCTTTGGGATAAGGTTGAAAGCCCCCATGGAGAAGCACGATTTCTCTTTTAAACAAAATTCCCTCTTTCAACAGAAGAGGGCCCCACTGAGAACGGCAGTCAAGAAGGCAAGTTAAATTGACAATCTTTATTTTTTTTTTAACGTGTCTTGCTTCCACGGACAGGCAGCTCGGTTTCAGACCCTTTTCTGTTTAGGTTTTATACAAATCATTATTTTGTCATAACTGTTTATAAGTGTAAACAGTTGCATTACTGTTTCTGGATGTGGTCAAAGAGAAGGAGACCTTCATCTGCCAGTTTCTCTGTCAGTCCATTTGACGTCTTCTGTCTCTTCCCCCCCCCAAAAGATGAACATGATTCTGAAGATTCCAGTCAAGGTAAGAAAATACTTACTCCTGGTCTAAAAATAAGTCGGAGAGAGAATAGGTAGAGTGGTCCATGTATTGCAGACAGTAGTTTTGCCAAAGGAAAAGGAGAGTTTATTGCTGTGTGGTTTTCCGTCTGGGCTGTTCCGAACGATTTCTCCTTGGCGGATCTTACTTGAGTATTCCTTTTTCTTCACAGAAAAGGACGCTTCCCCCAAACCAAATGAAGACAGACAAAAAGGGGAAGGTATCTACTTTCTAACCCTAATGGTTTTTCATTTTTCTTTCTTATTTCGGGCTTCTTAATACCTTCCTGCCTAGACATTGGACATCAGTTTTAAAACAAGTGAGAGGGGCGGGGCTTGTGCTCCCTGGTGGAAGAAGTCCTGGCCTTATTGGCCATTAGAGAAGATTAAAGCTGTCGGGATGACTGAACAAGGCCAGGTCTCTGAGGGCCAAAGTGTGCTGCTGGCTGAAAGGCCCCATTGACCATTATCCCTCCCATTATGTCTCATGCTCTTACAGATTCATGTCCTGTGCCCTGCTGTGACAAATGCAAAGCCATTCAGGTAGAGCTTATTTTTAAGTTTTCCTCCCACAAGTAAATAACGGTGTTTGAAAAAAGTGTGAACGTGCACGTGTATTGTATAGTTATTTAATGTTGACGGACAGGCTTATCGCACTATTCAAGCACAGTTTTAAGAAGCTAAAAATTTCAGAATAATGGGTGCATTTAAACGTTTTTTTGTCGGAGAAAGAGTTTGTCATTTAAGAACAATTTATTTTTGCAGAACCACAGCTGCGATTCTGTCACTCCGAGAAAGATCTCCAGAGGACGTCTACTGTGCGTACTTCCCCTAGTTCCTGCCCTCTTCACGTGAAAGCCCCCCCCCCCCACCTCAAAACCATTTCCCCCTTCTCAAACCCTCTTATATATATATATAAATAAATAAAAATGTTTGCAGCCGGGCAGTCTTCTAGCACTGGGTTTATCTTGGTTCTCCATTAAATTGAATTTCAATGAGATCATTAGCTTGATGTGAAACTAGCTGCAGCAACATTAAAAAGATGTTAACTGCAATTAACCAAAACTTCTCCTAAGAGTGTACATTCTGCAATGAGAAGCACGTTGGTGCTACTGTATTCCTTGCAGGTTAAAACTGGAGGACGAGGGCACCTACCGATGTTCCGTCACGGGCCTGGTGTTTGAGGTCACTCAGCGGGTGCAGGTGACGTACTCCGTCCTGTCCTGGAGCAAGTTTGGGATTTACCTGGGAGACTCTTGGAAGTTTGCTGGTCCTATATTTGACGTGGACTGTGACCCGGCCATCCTGAAGTCCATCCAGTTCCCTCACAGTCTCTGTCTGGCTGGTAAGCGCTGGGGTTTCCTGGTTGGAGAATTACGAAGGCCTTAGCACACGCAAGGTGCATTTCTCAACACATTTCTGGTGCATGCTGACTGGGCCTGGGCTGCGACGTGTTGGTGATTTTAGATCCAGGCCACGAGGTGACCTTCAGCGTCCTGCACATCAAAGCCAGTGGCCCATCGATCGAGCCTTCCGCAGAGCACTCGGGGAGCCACATCAAGTGGAATGTGACGTCTCTGTCTCCTGTCGGTCCCATCATGCAAGCGCCCCAGCTGACCGAGCACCACGGGATTGTCCTGGTGTACAAGGAGGTGCGCCAGATGAACTCCTTCCGCATCTACCTGGCCGCCAACAATCACTCGGACGTCAAGGTGAGCGGCCGTGAGTACGGTCGAGAATGGCAACCCAGTTGAGCAGTAACCGTTTCAATAGTGGAAGGAAGTGGTCGCCGCCGTTTTTCTAGAACGGCGGTGCGCCCCTCCGACTCTCCTTCCTGTCGGTCCTCCTCCGTTTTCTGTTGACGCCGATTCTTTTCCGTCTTTGTTTCAGGACATTCAGAAGGAGGTGCGCAGCTCCAAGAAGAAATTTGTGAAAGTGGAGAAGCCACCAACTTGTCTCAGGCTGTTGGTGGGAAATAATAAGTACAAGCTAATTAGCGAGCCGGAAGCGGAGATAAACCCTGAGGTAAGACAAAAGCTTCCTGGTTGCTTCTTGTTGTATTCTATTTTTATTATGTTTAGTATAGGCAAATTAAAAGAGTGAATGACGTTAAAAATTAAACAGTTACAGAATTGCAGTAGATGGGGATTGGCTTTCTGTAGATTTATATGGACTAGGTCAATGGGGGTGAAATGTCCTAAAAAGGGGAATTGGCTCTCAAACTGATGAGACAACGCTGCCTCTCCTTGTTAATCTACTTATGGCTTCACTTAGCTCTCACACTGCTCGTGCGTGCGTACGTCTTTCTTCTTGAAGGAGTTCCCGTTCACGCTGGCAGTAGTGAAAATCAAAGGCTATTTCGAGGTGATTTTTGACCAGTCGCCACCGTTCAAGCTGTCTCTGGTGGAGGCCGACTCAGGGGAAACGGTTTGGACAGCCATACTCCGCCAAGGTTGGGATGGTCTTATCTACCACTGCCAGATTCGCTCCCTGTCTGACATTTACAACTCGTCTTGTAAATTTTCTGCTTAATTTTTTTCCATTTATGCCAAGATGTTTACGCCTTCTTATTCTGTAACTGATGTACAATAAATAACTAATTGGAACCCTTCAGCTGTTGGACTGAGGATTCGTTTTACCACTGCTTCTCCTTCTCAGGGGACTGCGAGGACAATGTTATCGAGGAACCAAGGAAACGGACAGAGAGTGAGTTCCCTTGTCTTTAGGGTAATTGTACGAACATCTTGTCTGCATAAGGTATTGGCATCTCGGAGCATAATCTTGCACAAGATGTTCTGCTTTGTACACGTTGATGTGTACAAGTGATACAATCCGATGAGTTAGTGTATTTTATATATTTTCTCTCCCCCGTCACCGTTTGCTGGCACACGTGACCCTGTACGACACCTAAGGGTTCAACCTTTCTCCTGTAGGCCGCAAGCGAAGCAGTAGTACGTCCGAAGAAGAGAATTTCAGCAAGAGGACTAAAATGGCTGACGTGCCAGGTAATTTCAACATTGCGTGTTCTTAAACCTGTCTAGTGGAAATGCTGGACTCCTTGTCTGAGGTCCGATAATGGGATCAAAACCCTTGAGGGGAACTGCCCCTCCACCCTTGTTAACTACCTTTAGTTGTTTCGTTTTTTTAAAACCGAGAAACTACCCTGGGGGGGACCAAGTATTGTAATACTGTGCCAAGCTGAGTGTTGGCAATTCTCTGATGCAGACGGGGTGAGGAATACAAAGCTTCCGGACCTCACTGACCAGCAGCTGATGATGGTGGCCAAGCAGATGGGGAAAGAGTGGAAGCAGGTGGCCATCGGCTACCTGGGCCTGACCATGCAGGACCTTGATGAGATCAAGGACGAGGACTTAACCATGCACAAGTTCAGGATGCTGGACAGGTGGCGGCGGAGAGCCAAGGGTGAGGCTAGCGCCTCACACCTCTACAGGAGTTTGGACCACGAAGATGTGCCCAACGAAGTCCGCGACACACTTGAAGGTAAGGGTGTGTGGGGAAGGACCGTCTCCTTGGTACGCGTTTGTGATTTTACAAGTAATGGCCAGTTGAAGGTCAAACGTCATGCAGTAGTGTTGTTTTCACTTATTCACACCCAACTCTCATTAACCGGTTCTGAGATTTCAAATCGAGTAAAGTCCATCTTGTTGTAGAAGAACGCATGATTAAATGAGCCAGAGGTAGTTTCCTGTAGGCAAGTTAACATTTCTCATTCACTATCATCGTTGTCTTCAGACATGGTGTCCAACATCCCCTCAAAGTGAACTGATGGTGCAGCCTGGAAGTGATTCTTAAACGTAACGTCCCTGGGGGAACACTGCAAAATGATGTCCAATAGTCAGGAAGGTAGTTTGTGTGGGCTCGGGAAACTGGAACCAGAGATTTACTTGGGGAATGGAAATGGGGGGGGGGGGGCGTAGAAGACCGGTGAAGTGGTCAAGCACAAGAACCCATTCTTCCGGTCTGAATTGGCTACCTTCCACAAAATAATGTGGAGAAGACCTGCCCTTGGGAACTGAGATGTCCAGGCCCTGTGACATAAAGTCTCTGAAGACTCGGGTCCTAATGTTGTTTTTTCATTCAGACGGTGCTACAGTTTATAAAGCAAACTGGACCATTACGTGCGTGTATGGGCACATGTAGCTTTTTATATGTCTTAAGACCAAATAGCTTTTCAAACATACATTTTGCCTAAGTGGCAATATCGTGAAAGGATCAAGAGGTGAAAATGTTTTTGTACGATTCTGTGATTTGGCATTTTTTTTGTGTAACTTTTCTGTGCGTTGGTCATTGGGATTTTCACCCTTTTGTGTTGCTTGAATCTCATTTCACTTTTACATTCCTGAGTCTAAATTGCACTCTTTGCTACATTTCAGCTTGGGGCATTGCGTAATTTCTTGCTGAAAATGTTCTTTAACAGAACTCTGTACAGCACTTGCTGGTACTGTGAACTGCAGAATTCTGTCAGGTAGCCTGAACTTTGCCTCAAGTGGCAGCTAGTGGCATAGAAAACCTTAATTTTCTTATAGAAAAGTATGGCATTGAAGTATGTTTAAAACATACACAGGTCAGAGAAAATATGGGGGCACTCCTTCCACTGTTAAAAAGGTAAGTTTTCTCACTCAGGGGTTAAAGAACCATTTTATTTCTGAGTGCATCCCCAAACACTCCCAAATGTCTTTTTTTGGGGGCATACTTTAATTTAGACCAAGATGTTCCAATATACCATTAATAATTTGCATGGTAATTGATTCTATGTACAAATTACTGTACGACAATGCACTGTTAACCCTTAAACCATGAACCAGCCTTTACTTTTGTATTTTTTAAAATATTTTATAAGTCCCTATCATGGAAATGATGATTTTTGTAAATGACTGTTTTGAGTGAATAAAAATTGGAATAAAAAAAAAAAAACATTTATAACTTAGTTTTCTGTCTAAACCTACAAATCCACCTTTCACAAAAATACAATACTTTAATCCTTGACACTTCAGGTGTACATAAGACGTGCTGGATAAAATAATTTAAATACTCTATGAACATGTTTTTATACAAGATCAGAAGTTTTTGGGTGTTTATTGGTCATAATGGCATTTATTTATGAAAAATTTATGTTTTGGGATTTTAATAAATGATGTAAAATTTCCCCTGGCAACCATAGACATCGGTGTAAGAATTTAGGAACTGTTAAACATACTTCAACAGACATAAAATGCAATAAATAAAAAATATTTTATATACTTTCTGCATTAATTTTATCAGTGTAGGTGAATGTGCAATTTATGTATATTGCGTAAAGCATGTGAATGGGTATTTCATATTTACCGCAAGTAAATCCATTGAAATGCATGAATTAATCAGGAGATGGAATCCCATTTTATTTCCGATTGGTTCCTTCCAAACAGAATAGGTATTCCTACATTTCAATTTACAAATTGTGAATAATAGTTGTTGGAGGCAATTTTGGTTATACGGAAAATAAATAATTGTAAATGGTTAAATGAAAAAAGACGCCACCGGGTGGACAGGAAATTAATTCCTCCCGTGGAAACATAGCCACCCCCAGTTAATTGGAGACAGGTGTGCTAGTCCTAGTTAGATGGGGTTGGGAAACTAGTCAACCGTATCGTGTCATACCGTATGCTTAGAAAGAGAGTTGATTTAGGGACATATTTGTTTTGAATTTATAAGACCTATTTTTATATTCGAACGCTATACTTGTTTGAACACAAATGCACACATCACACACGCTGAAGCGGGATTGATCAACTTAACGAAGTCATTCAAAGGAACCCATCAACCGAAGAAAGAAGCGATCAAGAAAAGTAAGTAGGCCTAAATCAATTTGTCTAACATTGAATACAAACGCGTTGACAAATCCGTCTGTGCATCTAAAAGGAATTGGCTTCGGAAAGGTGAACATTTAGAAAAAGCCAATACAATATTCATATTTCGAAATATGCCTGTAAACAAACCGCGTTACGTTTTCACATTTTATTTTATATCAATATAGGGGGAGCATTTAGAGCATATATTTTATATATATTATAATTACGACCCTGGTTGATGGCTAATTTGGTGGTGTTTCAGCAGCAATTTCAAGGTTTGAGGCTTCTCTAGTCGATATAACTTAAAGGATGTTCTACACAGAACAGGCCACAGATTTACAGACTTGACAAGCTCTGTGAAAAATTAGCATATGGCACCAAATAAGTTAGTTCTAAAGCGGAGAACCTTGAATTCCACTCCAGGTGTTAAAATATCGAAGTTCTCTGCCCGAGAGAACTCGGTGGCTCAGTCCGTAAAGGCACTCGCTCGAGCGTAGACTGCCACAGAAGATAATTATCGATTAATTTTAAGACAAAATAAAGATAAAAGGACAAGGAGAGGGAACCCTCTTCGCATTTGTTGCTGATTCGATTACATTAAAGGGTGAGGAAGTTTCATCAAACCCGTTCAGACTGAGACGATGGGGTTATACGGTTTCGGATTCCCCCAGCCCTGCTCGATTTATTGCGACAATGAGGGATTACCGGTGAAATATAATTCTCGAAACGATGGTATCAGCTTTTTTTAGATGAGGATAATGTTTTTGTTTTTATATTTCGGTCGTGGAATGCGAGTGTTATCGGCACACGGTGCAAGGGCACACTGCTACAGGTTTTATTTATTATTTCGGAAAATTAATTCCTTTACTAACCGATTAAAACGGTTTCAGAACTAATCTCTGTGGGACCGAAAATATAAACCAGTTAATTTTGTTCTATCATTTATGTAATCAAGTGTGCTACACCTGTGCTCTCAATAATGGGTCATGCAATTAAAAGCACCAAAAGTTCATGCTGAAAAATTAATTTTTATTGAAGACGTTTCACATCAGTGAACGTCATGGGGGATGAAACACATTCATAGTTCAATCGCTAATGTTTACAGTTGAAGAGATTTCTGGTCTGTGTAGGTGAAAATATGCAAAACAACACCCATCAGCGAGTATTTGAACGTCCCATTTTAAATACAAAGCACTTAATGTTTAATAAATAAATACATAAATAAATAGGATGCATCGTGAGTACGAGCTTCCCATTGTTTTCATTCGACATTTTTCCTTCTGTTTCTTGCCAACAAATAAATAATTTCATAAATAACCAAATAAATAGAGGAAAACACAGCTGCGGTTTTCCTTCTGGTCGGTAGAAGTATGGGCACACTGTAGTTTGTTTCTTCTTCTAGCTTATTAGTGGTGTTTGTAACGTTATAAATACTAGACGGCGCACAAAGTAGTAATGATGTGGAGGA
The DNA here is from genome assembly GCA_025775045.1 of Hiodon tergisus. Lineage (NCBI taxonomy): Eukaryota > Metazoa > Chordata > Actinopteri > Hiodontiformes > Hiodontidae > Hiodon > Hiodon tergisus. The sequence goes on from JAOVYW010000102.1 coordinate 79,679, forward strand.
CGACGTCGGGATTGTTAAGAAGTCCTAAGTGCTACGGCTAGCTGCGACGTAGCCCATGATCCGGTTTATGGTGACGGCGCGCACTTGGAATCCCCGCAGGACTTTACAGAGGTGGAGTCGCTTGTAAAAAGAATTCTCTGACATGGCAGCGTTGGGAACCTGCAGAGACTGATAAAAGCCAGTCGTTAATTATCACCTATCGTTCATTCTCTGGCGCTGATGAGATGTATAGGTCCCAATTCCAGCCTTATTCTATTCGTGGAAATTGTGAACAGTGACAGGAAACTTACTTCTGGTGAAACGGAGTCAACATTGGGGAAGTTACAGTGCTGTTTGGAAAAAAATAAAATAAAAATAACCATGTAGATAATGGGACAGAAACAGTTGAACAAAATTCATTTCTATAAACTATCTATGAACATAATTAATCGTGGTGGTGAGGGGGAAGGTGAATGTTTATTGGCATTCAGCATTATTGTAAAAAAAAAAAAAAACAGAGGAAATTCCTACTTTTTTTTTTGTACTGCAAGACAATATTATGTTTACTAAAACTTTGAGTTTTTAAAACAGAAACCCCCCAGATCCAGGGAATACCTAAATTACAGGCTTAAGTTCACCATGACAAAATCTACAGAACTTATTCCAGCACCAAAATAATAATTACAACCCAGAAAAGCAAAATATTCCCAAGTTTCAACATTTTGTCTGCGTTTTGTGTTATGTAGTGGGTTTTTCTAGTTGTATGCGGTTTACTGTATTGATTAGGTTTAGCTGCACGGCACTGCAGAGGTGTTATGTGAGGCCTGTAACGATTACACACCTCCATTAAGTCTTGGATGGGCTCCAGCACAGACGACGTCAGGTCAGGCTCTTGGTAGGCCAGTAGTGTGGCTTTGTAGTACTGCAGATCTGCCAAGATTGCTCCAAGACAGTCGTTCTGAGGATCACAAGGGGTAGACTGTCGGTGAGCCTCTAAAACAACACAATGCAGTAACAACCAAACCTGTATGCCAGAACAAAACCGGACGGAATGGAAAATAACTAATTTGAGAAGGGAGAGCACACCCACCTGACTGAACCCCGTTATCTGAAGTCCTGTGCATCTTGCACTCTGTTCATAGAAATAAGTGCATATCAGTAAACAGGGATACACGTTACCAAATGGAATTCGTTGTGACTATATAATACATGACCAGATTAGTTGGTTTGATACGCTTAATACAGTATGCTTGTCAACTACAGAAGTATAAATTTCTTTATATTATTTCACCATTATATAACTTAACATACATTTTCTTGGTTTGGCTGACAGACAGGAGACAGCCTAGTGTATAGCTCCGCACTCTGCTCGGAGCAGTTGAATCCCCGGAACAACTCATCCTGCAGAAAGCCAAATTAAAAATAATATGCTGGTAATACACAATCCATCACATTACCTATGCATTTTTAAAATTAATATTACAGAAAACGAACCTCAGTATGTTTAAATATAGTTTACTTACAAGGTCCAGCGCTACTATATTTATCGTTTAAATATAGTTTACTTACAAGGCCCAGGGCGTTGGTAACATTGCGCAGTAGAGTCATTGAGTACGTCAAACATTTCTCGTTGTCCTGCATGCCGAAGTCACTGACTGGCTTTCCTTCCCCGACGCCGCAAAGGGAAGAGGAGACCGCGATTACGAGCAGCCAGGAGGGTAAACCTTAGGGAAAACGGAGCCAACCATAGTTCAAACGCGTCACGACAGTTTTCTCCCGGTTATCCACCAGTTTTTGATTATATTTTTTTAATCTGTTTATTTATTTATGTTTGCAAAACGCATGAAAACTTTGTAGTCAGTTGAGCTACTTGCTCATACCGAACCAAACATTCTATCATAAATTAATACCACTTTCTTTGCAAAACATAATATAGTGAAAATGATACAGAATAGATGAGGGGGGAAAAATGACAAAGAATTAATAAAAACATCGATTATGCAGCTTTCGTCAAGTAGCATAATTACATTTGTAGACCGCTAAAAAGCGCGTCGTTTTATAAACTTGGCGAGGCCAGATGTACTCACAAAACTCGACAAATGACAGCATTGTTGTAGCCCTATCTGCGTGTTCTGTATGCCCCGCTAGAGGTTCTCGTTCGTCTTCTGTTCATGATACTTTCTGATTGATCGTATATATTGGTCAAGATGTAGGGAATTTCCTTATTCTTCTGAGAGCAAAGGAGTGGGTGGGGTTTGGAGAGAAAGAAAATAAATAACGCCACAGGACTATGTCATTCGCGTAATTTCCTAGTTGTGGATGCATAATTGACAGTTGGGTACAGTGAGACTGGAATTAACGCTTCGCATTCTTTCGATTTCAGAATCACTTTATTGCATCACCCAAACCACGAGGATAAACTAACCAAAAATAATAGTTCATAAGAAACTAACAAACCCATTCCGTTGGGAGCAACACACATAGACACAACACGGGTAGGCCTATAATAAACATATAGCAAAAAAAAACAAACAAAAACAAAACTAATAGCGTTTAATTATTACATCTTTCAAATGATTGTATTTGAAAGTAGGTGAATTTGACTGTGAACCTTTGTCTAGTTATCACAGTGCATGCTACAAACACTGAACTTGTTTGAGATTAATAAAATTGAATTTCTGTCATGAAATTAGAAGTCATGTTGGCTACATGCACAGATTTGCATTTTATGTTTTTTTGGAGTAGGTAATGACGTTTAGCGAACAATGTTGGGTATTTTATGGAAGGAAAAAAACTGGATGCATTTTTATGTTAAATATATCCCGATGGCTTATTTATGATAAATAATAATTGCCATTAACCAGAAAAGGACGCAAATTGACATTTCTCCAACACTCCTTCAGCTGAGAGTGACTTGAGGAAACGTGGGAAGTAGGATTTTCTGTTTCTGGCGGAGTCACGTGCATGTGGTTAACCAACTGCAGCATTTGATTTCTTGACGAAACACTCGGTTTTCAGTCAGTTTTGGACCAATTTCCTCACGTTAGATTGTACAGTAATATGTACTTACCCGTGTACAATTTTAGACATTGGATCCAATATATTATTCTTTAAATATCAATCAAATGCATTTATTTGTTTTTTTCGATGGTTATTTTGATTGTAACTGAATTAATGTGAAAGCAGCTTACATTAATAACTTTATTTAATTTATTTAAATGAACTTGAATCTAAATTAAGTACAGTGTACATTTTACAAGATTATGTAGACTAATTTTACCTTTGACCCTGCCCCAAACGTTCGGCATGATAGTTGGTGCCTAGTCCTAGAAAAACTAAACCAATACCATTCAGATGGGAGAGTAACAGCGCATGGTTATAGAGTTAAAAAAAACGAAAACAAAATAAAAACACGTACCTGGTTTTCTTTGGACTAGTTCTCTTGGACATGCCAATCTTTTTTGCATACTCTGCATATTTCTGCAGCTTGTCTGCGTTTTTCGGGGCGATGCCCACGAACGCGTTCCTTGACGTGACATTGTAACATCGGCCTCCGTTGCCTCGATGGAAGTCGAATACGAGCCTGTGACGTTCCTACTAGTTCCTTCGACATTGTGCTTGTGTTTGTCAACGAAGCTATTTGTTGTTGTTTAATATGTGAATGTACTTTCCTCCTCTTACACCGGGCTGATCATTCATTCAGAGGGGGGGGGGGGGGATAACCCTCTTATACTTTTCATGTAATCACTTTTAGGGATGTTAGAAGTTGACTCCAACAAGAAAATCTTAAATGTATTAATTTTATGAATCTGCAAGCATTTAAACCATGAAACTGTGGGGGGGAATTTGCTTCATTTTCAATGCAACATCTTACTCCACAGCCAGCATATAATTTTTTATATTCCTGCACATTGCCTACTGTCATGTTTGATTCATGACCTCATATTAAGAATGAACACAGCCGGACAGCTCTCCGTTAGGTGCACTTATGCACTATACAATCTGCATAATCACTACATATGGCTAGAATATCCATGTCTTAGCATGGTCCATTCCATCACATAACAGGGCTTACTGCAACGACGGTACATTTCGCTTTGGTTTCTAGGCAACATGGGGTGGTCCGTGATAGACA
>JAOVYW010000102.1:138220-151395 GCA_025775045.1 Hiodon tergisus
AGGTGGACAAACGGCACATAAATAATATTGTCCAAATTATACAGCACAACGATTAAGTTAGATAGATTCTTCAAATAGCTTTCTGCCATCTCTTGCCGATTCCACGTGCACCGAAAGACTAGAAGAAATAAAACAAAACAAACCACTAAGTTTTTCTTAACAGACAGTAAAGCTAGTTTGCTAGCTTGAAAGCCGAAGCGCGTGTGCATATAGCGAGGTTTTTTTTTCGTTTAATAGGAACCCCATTTGTTCAACTATTCTTGGAGCTGGCTGAATTTACCTTAAATCAAACAACAGAAACGGATATAGAAAATCATAACTGCAGATTTGAATTTACAATTGTTATACCTAAGTAAAGGGGGAAACAGTAGCAAAACTATAAGTAACTATAAAACATAAAATACACTACCGAAGTATCGGTACCGAACATATTTTGCTAAATGTAATTTGACATTCGCTTTAGAGAGAATGTGGTGGGGGGGGGAACTCATTTATCAAGGCTCGCTAGCAAACTAAAGGCACAACGGCTAATGATGTTTAGTAAGCTAGCAGCAGCAACCTATCAATGACACACTTTACATGAGGCCTTTCATGTTTGGTGTGTTACTCTGTTGTCATTTAAAAATTATGTTTACACAAATCATGATTTTAGTATATTCAAAAGATATGCCTAAGCGAACTCTTACCAGTTTGGTCGTTTTATTCCCCTTCACCAAACACAGTTCATGAGTAGTGCTATACACCACTACAAAGACCTTACTAGAAGTTTTAGAACACATCGATGAGGATGAGACCAAAAGCCCAAAATAATACACCCCAGAAGAATCGTTCACTGAACTACCTCATCTATCCACATTTCAAACTACAATACACCATGTTCATCCAGTGATTACTTTAACATGGACACATATGCTCTATGGTTTTATGTGTGTTTTCTGAAACGAGTAAAAAAATTAAAATAAGCAGCTGTCAGTTGTCTGACAAATAATTATAATGCATCTGAAAAAAAGGAACTACTCTTTTATATTATTGTGTATTAGACTAGAAAGACAATATGAGAAAAATCGAATGTTAAATATAGGATAATTAGTTAACGAATGAACAAAGAAAACCCGCCAAAAATAAGTACTACTATTAACAATACGACACGCATAGACATAGCTCCGTATGGCATTGCGTGTGTGTGTGTGTGCGTGTGTGGACGGTAATAATATTAAATATATTATTAAATATAATAAAATATTCTGAACGGCCATGCTTCGTGCTTTAATAGCTATAACCTGTTGCTAAGATATCATTTTAATAATATTCAGACCTACTTGAAAATAATTGACTTTTAAAGATGACAATAAGCATAACTTTTAAAATGCAATTGATGATTAAAACATTTGATTTAATATAGCCAACCGAAATACAGTTTAGGAATAGTTCAAAGAAGTAACGATTTATCCTGCAGTAAATTGTTTTCATATTAATGTTCGTGGCAAGTACACGAACAATGGAAAGTATAATGTCAATCTGCATAATGAAAAATCATGTTTTAGACGGTTAAAATATTATAATGATATGTCAAAAAATATTAAACTGAGATTGAATAAACTACGTTCACAGTAATGTACATAATCGATATCGGTTTGTTGACTTGTGTTGTAAAAGTAGCGGAACTCCGGCCCTTGTTCAATCGAGCCGCCACATAATTTGTCCTGAACGAGTGAGACTATTTTGCTAGTTAAATAACACTGTGATTTTGAAACTGAAATAAATCGAAACAGGCTACTTAGTAAATATGAAATATATATGGCTATTGGTCAAATGTGTAAATAGAGCTGAAACGATAATGCCGTAAATTCCCGAAACACCGAACATTGTCTTTTATATAGTATAATATTAATACTACTATGTCCAGTTATATGAGTGATTCAGGTATGAGTGATTTCAGATTAAATATATAAAACGATTATTTTTGCCTATATGCGTATCATACATTGGCACATTTTCAGTATCTAATGAACAAACACGCATACACTAACGCGACGCTAATTTGTGAATCATAAGCTGAAAAAAAAGTAATTCAAACAATCAAATATAGGTTGAGTCCAATAATTACAAATAGCGCACAAAAGTTTTTATTTTTTCTTTCCCGAATTTAAGCCCTGTATTCTGCACAGACAAGAATCAATTTAATAATGCAGACACATGAAACTAAGCCTTCGTGTGGTATTAGTGTTAATGGTAACATTTAGGTAGCCTTCTATTATTCATTATTATTTTTCATAAATAAAAAAATATATATAAATAAACATTTTATAGCCAAAACAAAAGCGAATCGCAAAAGCTGATCCGGAAGAAAAAAAACCTTAACTGCAGAAAACAAAACACGGCAATGAAAGATAATTAATGCCCACGATTCAAGAGAACAGGATTCATAAATAATTAATCAGCTGAATTGTTGAAAACCGTGTATGGAAATAATACTTATTATAGATTATCAATAAACGCGCTTAATTTTTGTATCACTATTACAAATGATTTCATATTCTCCTGCATCGCATTTCGTGTCATGCTTTGTCTTTCCGATACAGACTAAACAGTTTCATCCCTACGGGTTTGCGTTACCTTCACCGCAAGTGTACTATTATTTATTTATTTATTTATATATATATATATATTTAATTATTTGAACACGCGGTTACTTTAAACAACAGTAATTAACAACCCCAGAGGCAAAATCATTAAAATAAACTCTGATTATTCATTTTGGTACTGTTTACTTTCTGTTAAGCTTGCAGATTTACATTTAGACTCAGGTAAATAGTGTACAGTTATTTTTCGCCTACTATCCGCCAAAAGGCTCCGTTCATTAAAATTACATTTGAAGCAAGAAACTGTTTGTGAATGTATAAGGCCATCATAACATATAATATATATTATTGCTAGTTTTTATTTTATTATTATTATTATAGTTTTGACTGCTTTTTCAGTGTTCTATTATAATCTAACCATTTGTAAAAATAAAATAAAAAACACGATTTAAAATGATAATTTTAAAATTATAATTATATAGGATTTTTAAATATAGGGTTAATACATTTTAAATAAAATCTGACTGATATGCTAAAATCTGAATGCTACTCACGAATCGCCAATAATCTTTAAATTAAATGTAAACAACCTGCTTTAGCTAGGTCTTGTCTGAACGTTCTCTGAGTTAAATTGCAGTTAAATATTTTTCTAAGTGACCGTTAAAGCGCGCTATTTAGATGTCATTGACACGACGTGTATATTTCTTGTCTCATCCATCAAAACATTCCTTGTTGGTCCGCTCTTTACCTTTCCCTGTCTCACTGTCGCTTTCCCAGATCAGAGAGATTTGGAGGATGCTCCTATTCCATGTGTTCTCTTCAACTCGAGCTTGTCATTTTCAGTTTTAGCCACACCCCTGCAGAGATCCTGCCCATCTCCCCGGTGTTCAAAAACTTACTAAGGACAATAGCAACGAATCCACGCTTAATTAAATTAATTAGTCCTTCTTGTCAATCTTGGATTAATGGCCAATAGCAACCTGGTAAGAATGATCTGAAATCTGAAGGGTTGATAATGTTTTTTTTTTTTTTTTTCCACGCTGTCGGTCTATGGAGAACGAAAGGGGGCTCATCCCGGCTTCCTGAGGGGAGGTAATTTGCACGGATCAAGGGGCAGGCATTGCAAAGTATAAATAGTGTGACTTCAATACCGGATCACCAGCAGGTCTGAACTCCGCAGCAAGAAGAATTGGCCAAGATCTTTACATTTAGCAAAGCACGAGAGTTGGCAACAGATCACCTCGTATTTAGGTCGACAAAAGAAACACTATTGATGCCTTATCGTAAGCTGTTGTGGAACTGAGAAAAAGAGTGAGCACGAGAAGGGAAGATTTTTTTTGGAGCAGCGATGGAAGAACTTACCGCCTTTGTGTCCAAGTCTTTTGATCAGAAAGTAAAGGAAAAGAAGGAAGTGATAACGTACAGGGAGGTTCTGGAGACCGGATCGGTGCGAGGCAGGGAAGCACTCTCGGCTGAACCGAGTCACGAGGAGGTGAACGCTATTGCCCGGGGAAGTGCGCGATCGCCGCGCAGAGAGCAGGACATGCTTGGGCCAGAGAGAACCAGGGATGCGGGAAGCCCCAAGCTCATTGATGGTAACTAGCAACTCACTTTGTCGAAATTTATCATGCATTTTTTCTACGACAAAAATGTCACGAACCCATCTCATTATTGGTCAATGGAGGCTAAATGCTGCAGTGCATAGGTTACCGCTGGATGCATATTGCTTCTGTTTCAAAATGGCCCGTTTCGAAGAAAGCGTGACCGTTTTAGTGAAACTTAAAATTATACAAAAAAGTTACATGTAGTACGGTACAATAGGTGTCTGTATAATTCAAGTGTTTGTACTTAATTCTTTGAAAGTCATCGCGTTTCGGCATATGCATGGAAGTTGTATCGTATTACCTATAAATTACTGTAATAAATAGCGCGTGTAGCTACCCATCGTAAATGTCTTCGTTGCCTGTTATACTTGTAGTTGAGTATCATAGGTTTTATTATTAAACATACACTGCCTAAAATTCAAGATAAAGAATTAAAAACAAAAAATTTAAATCGTCACTAACAGTTGAAAAATAATAGTAAATGCAGGCTAAATCACTTGTTAAATGCAGGTGTTTTAACACTTTTGGACTACATTGGTCCATAACTTTAACCATGAAGGCCTTGTATGCAAAGGGATGAAGAATTTTATGTATTTTAATAATTTTCTTTTCTTTTGTTTTGTCGGTTAAAAAAAAAAATACTGGTTGTATACCCTGAAATATGAAAACTATATTTCTCTTTCCGGAATTCAGTTTTCTCTTTGTTTCTTCCTTGTATATATATTTGTTGTTTTCTTTTCTTTTTTGATAACCTACTATTTTTTTAGCACGGATAACACTATTGCTGAAACGAACAAACTGTAGGGAAATATACATATTGTCAGAGGTCCTGCTTAGATTTAGAAGAGTAGGTTGGTAAAACGATATAAATCATTTCAGGAGCATTTGTTTAATATAGAGATTTTTCTTCTCTATCAATTTGACCCTGTTGACGTGTTCCTAAACTAAAACTACAGAAACAGAAGCAGCGGCAGGAGTAGTGATAATAGTATTATTATTAATAATAATTATAATTACAACAATAAATTACCGTAGAATTAGTCGGATTACAGTAATCAAAAACATTTTTTAAATTACAAGTTTTAAAATGACTACCACAAAATTTGAAAATGACTACCACAAAATTGTAACAATACAATAGTAAAAACTGTACAACATGGAATTATTTATATTGTGACGGCACTACTTTCGTAGTTATGTTGAAATGTTAATTATACTGTTTACATTTAAATACGTTTACCCAACTTAATCTAATTTTGGCAATTATTCAGTTTTGTTACAGCAGGCAATAGTAATAATTATCATACGTCCACATTAAAGGGTTTAATATGTATTCATCCTCAACCGAGACTGAGGCAAAATCCTAGTGATCATAAGCGTGTCTCGGTCATCCAATAGCGTGCTCCTCAATGCATATTTATCACGAGTTAATTATTCACAACCTATCTGTATCACTACAAAATATACGAGGCTGATGTTGGTGAGATGCTAAAGCAAATCCTTGAGCTAGTCTTAGAGAGATCACACTGCGTTATCGTCTTTCCCTGGAGTACACGTGTTAAGGCCCGGACTCACCACCATAGTTAGCCGGTTCATTCATTTATTTATTTTTTCCATCAAGGTAACACGGAGATGAAAGAACGAAAAGAGGATTCCAAGCCAATGGAGGATGAAACGCAGACTAAAATCAAGCAGAGGAGAAGTCGGACTAATTTTACTCTGGAGCAATTGAACGAGCTCGAGCGTCTGTTCGACGAGACCCATTACCCCGATGCCTTCATGCGCGAGGAGCTGAGCCAAAGGCTGGGGCTCTCAGAAGCACGCGTGCAAGTAAGCGGCTTTAAGACCTGTTTTGGGATTTGTACTGCAGTAGCTATTTCTTAAAGATTATTCCATGGTCCGCACGCTACTCTTGGTGTAGGCCATGCAGTAGACGTTTTTTGCACTTGGATATTGTATTAAAAGGTATATTTACTTGCCTTTAAATCGATTTTGTCAGTCAGTTTAAGTAGTAGTTAGTTCATATAAAACGACATCCGTGGTGCATTGAACTATGTTGGTCAATGAAGTAATGCGGCTTTACATGTTTTTGTAGGATGCGTGCGCTGACAAATGTTGTCATATCAGCTAAGAAAGTGGAACAAATTCAATTATATTAGCACACCATAACTGGTGCTCATCCTTATATCGGAGAAACATTTTTTTTTTATCGATAGAGAAACACAGAGCGATGCAATTAGGCCATGCATTAATTGCGTTAACTATCGCAGAACCGAACAGCATTGATGAAAAAAAATAGGCCTGGAAAAATAAAAATAAAATTCTATAATCCGATTATATTCTATATTCTCACGAATGGTGTGGCTTCCAACGGTGAAATGAGTTCGTTCGAATGGTTGCGTTTCCTTCCAGTTGTTGTATGTCCCATCACTAAAAAAATCGAGCATGTTGGGAATTATTTTCTATTCTTGTTTTATTTTAACGTTGACTCCCCTGGCTTCATCTCTGGTCCTTTTTGATGGAAAAGACCAAATCCACAGAAATATAATAGAATCTCCATGGGCAATGGGAGAACAATAACTGCGCCGGACAATGAAAATGAACACAGACACGAGTTAAGATCTGATTCATCAGTTCCGATAATATTTTATTTTAGACTTTCCTCATTCATCCCTTCTGTCCCCGCACAGGGTGGCGGTCGAGTTATTATTTCTTTCAATTGCACTGAATATTTCGTTCTTACAAAAAAATACAATCAAAACGCACACAAGACGCCCCCCTCCCCAACCAAAAAAAAAAAAAAGTTAAATCGGGCCTTCTGCTGCTTCGCACTGCTCGAGCTGGAATTTTACCAAAGCGTATTGTGTCATAAGTAAGGCGAGTACAAGGAGCACAGCTCACGGATTTACATAAATTATGCATCATTTTACCCCAATAAAGATCTGATGTTCCGTCCATTTTCAAAAATAATAATAGGGAAAAAAAGACGGGACATTACGGCGCCCAACACACAATGCTGATAACTATGAAAGTAAAATTGCGTCTCCGATTATAACAGTTCTAAAAATGTAATATATTTACCGTGGCGCATGTTATGTTTAAAACGGAGGAAAGCGATTCTTATTCCACTGTACCCCCTTTAAACCACTCTATCTTTAATCTGAAGAAAATATGGGATGAACTATTACTGTCGTTAATAATTAAGTATAGGTTAAATATTGGTGCTATTAAATTGTTATTGACTCGGCCTGCTTAAAAGCAAAGCAGAGCCACACAAAACAAAACGAAAACTGTTTCTCTGGGTTAATTTACCCATGGCATTATGGGGATTCAAAGTAGATTATCATAGTAATGAGAATGCCTAATCTCCTTTCCCACATATTCGTAACTAAAATAACTATTTTAAATACAGAAGTGAGAAACAGCTATCTTCAAAATGGCTTTGTACTCGACGTGTTATGACAGTAATTAAACTAAACTATAAGGCATTAAACGCTTCAGTAACATAAATTTTCTTGCAGATAAAGGTAATTAATTTTACCGGCTACTAATGAGCAGGCTCTTCTCAGATCGCGTGGCTCAGATGTCCAAAACTGTAATCACGTGCGGGTATTCGATATCAGAGAGTCAATTTGGTTCTTCTGGGACGCTAATCTATGGAAAGATGAAACCGGTGCTGAGAAGGTAATTTATTATGGTCCAATTTAAGCTGCAAATTTCGATCAAGCGTGTTTTCTTTCTTAGTGCCCATTTAATAATTTAATGATTTCGTTTTGTGGTTTCTCTGTCCTCGTTTTTGCGTTCATTCATTTATGCTTCAGTGTTGTAAATGTGATAATTAAAATCAGAGGTTAAGCATCATTAATATTTCAGTGGTCTTATGGGACTTTGTTTTTGTTGTTGTCATTTTGTGAGGAATTACACATGCCCTCACAACCAGCTGCCAATCACCTTGGTAAATTATTTTTTTTGCCCCGTAGGTTTGGTTTCAAAACCGAAGGGCCAAATGCAGAAAGCAGGAGAATCAGTTACACAAAGGTGCGTTTCTTTTCTTTGTCAACCTGTAATCTCCCTTGTATCCCGGAGTGATAGCGTATTTTCCATACAGGGGAAATAAAGGGAGATAATTTCAACCTAATCTGTGCTAATCTATTTTGAAACAAGGTGCAGCTAAAATGTATCTTTCGGGTACACCCATAATCTCTCTCACACACAAATAAAATATTGATCCGCTAAACGTATTCTATTTGCAAATTGAGTCCTCCAAGTGTCTGGAAGATAGCATTCGAAACAGAAGTGATCGATAGTTTGCAATAGTTTATACAGTAGTGATACAAAATATGTACGGTTTGTTTAAGGTCACGGACATTGTTGCACTTATTCAACTTTCAGCCCAGCAAAAAAAAAAAAAAAAAACCTGACATCGAACTGTAGTTTTGTCTTGTTCACTTTGTTCTGTCTCGTTTTTAGGGGTACTCATCGGAGCCGCGAGCCAGTTCGAAGCTTGTCGCGTAGCGCCGTATGTCAACGTGGGAGCATTACGGATGCCATTCCAACAGGCAAGTTTCTTTGAAGCGTGCCGTCTTTGACATACCGAATCTCCTCTCTGTTGCCTCGGCGAATTCTTCGACTGATGGAACCCGGGACCGACGGGTGGCCCCTAAGCTCCGTAGTGGCTCCGTTTTACACGCGCGCACTCGTTGACCATCTGCAGTGTAACGCTTACGGGAAGTAATACGATGTGCGATGCCTATTTAATCGAACACGTCTATAGTTAAAACTGTCGCTTATAGCCGTTTTGTTGATGTTGGTTAAATATTTGTCCGAACACTATTGCATAAAGTATATTTTGTGTCGTATTTACGGATAAGAAGTGTACCTTTTCTAGCATTAAAATATGATTGCATGCTACGGGGGACCAAGATTTGTGGGTGCAGAGTAACTTGAAGTGCTGCATAAAAATAACAATAAGCAGCCATCCATAAGTTAATGTTTTTCTCCCCTTTCTCCCCATCCGTACGTCTGTAGGATAGTCATTGCAACGTGCCGCCCTTCTCCTTTCAGGTCCAGGCGCAACTGCAGTTGGACAGCGCAGTGGCCCACGCGCACCATCACCTGCATTCTCACCTGGCAGCGCACGCACCTTACATGATGTTCCCAGCGCCGCCATTTGGGTTGCCGTTGGCTACGCTTGCGGCGGAATCTGCATCCGCAGCCTCAGTGGTGGCCGCAGCTGCAGCCGCAAAAAACACCAATAAAAACTCCAGTATCGCAGACCTCAGACTCAAGGCCAAAAAACACGCGGCCGCGCTGGGACTGTGACTTGCGGATAACGCATTTCAAAAGTCTGCGACTAAGAGTCAGCGGCAACGAAGAGCATCTAAAGGCTTACAAAGTTAAAGCAAGGACCTTATTTCTGCTTTTTAAACTGAAGGACAAAAAAATTATAGGAAAACTATAAAGATAGGCTATTTATAAAAAATAAATAATAATAAATAAAAAAACAAAAAAAACTGTGAATTCGAAAATGATCTTGGATCCAGAACAAGAGAAAGGGAATTGATGTATTTACACAACTTCACAAACTAACCTGGGAGCACAGGACAAGAAAGGGCATCGGCGAAGCCAGTGCAGAAGAGACGTCTATAAGAAGCAAGATTTTATCAAGAATAGGACGGCGCAGCTGGGACGTTCGGCTCTTTGTGTGACAAAGCGAACAGTTCTGCGCAGTTTTATCGTCTTGGGTTATTATTTGATATTTTTAATTTTAAAAATGAGGCTGGCCTCATTTTATTTGGACCATATACCAGAGTTTCCCTGCAAAGGGAACTGTGGATATTTGTGAAAAAAGACAATGTGAAAGGTGTTTCTTTTCTTGTCAAAAAAGAAACCCCCCCAAAAACAATGTTTGCATGAATTTTCTCGAGTCAGTTCCGTTTCATACTCATGCGCATTTTTGTGGACGGCTGTCATATAGATGAATCAATGACGCAAGCAATCACTTGAATGTTTTGGTGTTTATGGCCGGGGATGGGGAGTTAGGTCTGAAAGACTGGGATAATTTCTAAGAATATTCCTTATGGTAAACCCAATTTCAAAAACTCTTTCGGGTTTTTTTTTTTTTTACAGGTATACAGGTAACAATATTCATTTATGTCCGCATATCAGAAATGAAATATAGTTTTTTTTAAATTAAATTAAAATATAATTAGGCCTATTAATTATTATTATTATAATACGGTACGGGCACCTGTAAGATATGTTAATACACAAGAAACAAAAATATTTTGGTTATTTTGTGACTTTTAAGTCATACATAGTAGGGGGAAAAAAACTGTTTTTCGTACTTAACTTTTTCTCCGTGTGTTAAATCATGTGCATTTGTAATGTTGATGTTCTTTTTTTATAACGGTTGAAGAAAACGTACCTCTGCAGAAGGAGGGCGAGGATTTCCAGAAATATCATTATAATCATTTCTACGTTTGTTTTCATTATTTCATCGTCTATAAATGTGAAATGTGGACTCGTCTAAACACAGCACTATCGGTTCATACAATAAATCAACTAAACTTTTCTATAATAGACGTGTCGCAGCGTACATTGTTACAGGCCTACTAGTCTTTGCTATTTCTTCCCTGGGGTTTTATTGGATTATTAGGGTTGTTCCACAAAACTTAGTTAACGCGAATTCGATGATCTGATCTTGATTATTCCTTGAACGGACAGTACATATTTTGATCAGCAAAAAATTCACGTTACACGTATCCATTTTATATAAACGTGACGGAAAAATAAATAATCTTTCTGTTTGTGCAATTATTTTACTAGGTATTATGTTAATTAATTACATAATAATAATATATCGACATAGACCCAAATATAATAAAAACATTGATAATAGGCTCCTGTTTTTTTCCGTAAATTATTATTTCTATTTGATTTTAGGAAATCGGTCTAAATAATGGCAACTCAAAATAACGTGAACGTTACGAATAGCCTCGCTTAATGTCAAAATAATTTTTTACATTTGTGGACATTTCATGGTTTTCAGCGTAGAATAAACAATAACTAATAAATAAAAAACATGAAATGGGTTTCTATGGGCTGTGTTCACTCATAAACGAGAACACTGCACGGAGGTTTTAACAAAATATTAGTAGTCTTAATAAAGCTACTTAAGTAGACCTACCTGACCCATTCTGAAAGCGTATCGGTCACTTCCTCTTTTCGTCATTTAACACTTTACTTTATAGCAGGCCTGACTAAAATGAGTCTATTCAGCGTCGAGAGCGCATAGACCCTACGGTGTTCGTCCTTAACTTCGTCTGAACTTTTGACTAATTCTTATTACTTCCATTCCGTATTTTACGTGACGTCATCACAAACCGCTAGTGAGGGGAGAGTTATTGTGAGTGTAAGTAATTAATGGCGTTCCCAATAAACCCCAGATATATGGATATGGTGCGATGTATATGACCATATCTGCTGTGTACATTATATATTACCATAGTATAGCAAAGTAGTATTAATCGCAGAAAACGCAAAACCACATATTGTACGTCACTCCACTTTTGAACATTTCAGTGCTCTTGGAACTCATGGGCGCTGTATCTATGCGCAACAAAACAAATATGTTTCGCAGGTGATGATTTTGATTTTAACTTTAATTATCAAAATTAATGTCAGACTTATCTAAGTATAGAGCATTTTTCGTTCATTTCAATCACTGTCGTACATTCTGTATACAGCCTAATTACTTGTCATAAATGAGAAACTCGTTAATTTAAAAGTCGTCTCTTCGTGAAAAAATGTTTTTCGTGAACTTTAAATTTCAGCTCAAACTGGGTTTTAGATATTACAGCCCAATTTATTCTTCCGAATAAATTACATATTAATATATTGTTAATGTAACATTTAAAAAAGAAATTAAGCCAACAGGGCTTTCCATTTAGCTACCAAGGAGTTTGACTACACATAGAAAATTCTCGAGTTCGGTGGTGACTGCAAAAGTAACGGTCGCGTTCATTTCTTGTTCAGAGTTTTGGAAAAAAAAAAACTAAATAGTTCCTCTTAGTCTGGCGGTTGTCATTAAATTGTGAAATTTGTTTTTAATTAATTTAGGTGTGTATTTAATTTTTTTAAACGTTTAGGCAGCTATTAGTCATTTAGTACTATATAAGTTTCGGTATAATTATCCATCCCTCGTTGACCTCTTCAAACATACAGACCAAACAAGCCCCTGACTTTACTTGACAACTTAAATAATACCCTGAGATCAAGTCCTGCCAGTAGCCTCCTTTAGCCTTAGTTATCGGTTGTATTCAGACATCAACAATATTGAATTATCGATCCCTGGGATAACAGTCGACAATACAAAACTGTGAATGGTGTTGCTGTCCTGAAACAAATAAGTTCAGTCTAGTAGAGGCATTTGTATAGGCCTAGCTAAATTAATCCAAGTTGTCACTTTTGTTACTGTGACTATGTTACCTTAGTTGGTTTGATTTATAAATGGTTTGCTTTGACAAAAAGAAAAGAAAGAAAACTTTTCAGGTTTTACACGGGTTTTTAATGTAAAGTCTGTTACCCTAGCCTAAACATGTCCGTTAACATGCTACACGTTTTTATTGAACAAGAACACCCTTGTTGGGACAAAACCAGCCAGACCTCTGGTAAAACTAGCTCCTCAGGGTGAGTTTTCTCCTCCTGCATGCCCAGCCCCCGGGTCTCTTCAGCGCCAGAGGCCACGTTTGTGGCACGTTATGGGCTCAGCGTTTTCTGTGTGCGGTTCCGCTCTGCACTATCTCAGTCAGTCAAGACGTGTGAGGTCTTCCGTGAGTCAGAGGAGACAACTAGTCGGGGACAGGCAAGTGGTTTCCAGATTAGAGCTGGAACAAAGCGATTACCCCCCTCAGACTGATTTCCACACCGTTCTGCTCTTGCAGGCCCTCCTCAGTGTTTTTTCTCTCTCCTCCTCTCTCCTCCTCTC
>JAOVYW010000102.1:170723-184666 GCA_025775045.1 Hiodon tergisus
TCACACCTGCACTAAACACAGCAGCCTGTAGTGAACATGAACAGTCTCCAGAGAGGCTCGCTCTTCTCGCACCCCCAGCCGGAGAAGAAAGGGTGTGTTATGCAATCTCCAGTGTGTGCTTAGTCCCGAACTCTGGCATTGCTGGATCACCAACTAGAGGAAAGTAATCATCATCAGTCTTGTTTGTATGGATATATATACTGTATATATATGCGTTGAACATCTACAACTTGTAAAGATCTACAGCTCTGTATACATCTGTGGTTCATCTCATATTTCCTTATAACTTTCGAAAATGTTCTCAGAAACCTTTGGTTTTCCCCTTTGCCATGGTCTGCAGTTTGTTTACACTTTTCTGTTGGGGCCGTGGTGATTTTGTAAGTCGTTTCAGCGAGAGCAGTCAAGGTCTCTCCTAAATGAAGCTTTCCCCCCGCGATCCCTGGAACAGGCCGAACTGTGAAACACCACCGTAAGCGGTCCAGTGGAAAATGTCCTGCAAGCGCGCTCTCTCCTCGCAGGGCCGTGGGCAAGGCAGACACAACAAGACAGGCTTTGGATACATTTGTAAGATTTATGGCAAATATCATGTAAATAGAAAGAGGAGAGGTAGGCCGCCCCATTGGAGAAACAGCACTACTGCAGACTATAGTCAAATCATTAGTCCTTGCACCAAAAAGTCTCTCTCAGGACAACACATGTTTAACCAGACAGAGAAGAGGAGAAAAAGATTCCAGACTGAAAAGTTTTACCATTATGTTTTTTATTTATCGTTTCATAAATACATTTAACCCCCCCCAGGTTTTGAGATGCATATCGAATTGAAACTTGGCTATTTTGGAAGACAAAATATGGAGACGTACACATTTATACAGCCCCCCCCAAAAAAAACGGAATTTATTTAAGAAGTAGAGGTTGACAGATAAGCAAAGAATTTGTAACTTTGTTTTTATTTGTAGGCATGCCTACCATTGCATAAAAACTCTGCTCAAATATCCCAACACGGGGCAGACACTAACAACTAACTTTAAGGGCGTATCACATATACGTTGCGCTTTCAGATATTTTAAGAGGCTGATCGCAACGCCAAATGTCAAAGCGCTGGCATGCAACTCGGAGGCATTTTAATGCAAATTTGCGGGGCTTTTATATTCCTGTAGTATCTTCTTCTGCGTGTGCTTTATTTTTACTTTCAAGGGAAAATAGGGTGTGTTTATTCACCGGGAGATAAAGCGTGTTCTAAAGGCCCAGAGGCGTCCGTCTGATCCAGAACCGGGTCGGCCTTGTCACAGTCCTGCCACGGGAGCAAACACCAAAGGGCGCCGGGAAGCGGGTTTGAAGGCCTCCGACGACGGCGCTCGGTACCATTGGGTCGGCCCCATTCTCACCTGGTCGTAATTACACCCTAATTATACGTGTACTGCTGCAGGGGGTGTGAATTGCGGCGTGCGTGTGTCTGTGTTTGTAGGGGAGGGTGCGAATGTGAAACAGGCAGTGTTAGAAAGTGTGCAGGGCTCTTGATGTGTGGCGTGTAAGGAAGCGAGGCAGCTCTGTTCGAGCAGAACAGAGTGTGTTATTTTAGTACGTTCTGTTCAGTGCCTTATACCAGGCCCGATTTTCACTCCAATTTGTCTCCCTTCTTGTTTTATGTAAAACAGGAAAACAAATTAGAGAAGTGTCAGGAAGAAGTCTCAGCAGAACTTTCTCCTCCACAAACTTTATCGACCTGCCTGGCAACAAAACAACCAAAAAAAAACCTGCACGCCACTTTAATACATCAATTTTTTTTTTTTTATGTCCACAGAGTCGGTGTGCTAAAATGCTATGCCACTTTTCGCTATCCCTGTTATCATGTAGTACCAGCAGGTTTGTCCAGGATCAGCCGTGCAAACACAGCGTGTTGACTGCAGGATTCAGAACACAAGCAGACCAGAGCCCCAGGGAATTCGTGAGTGTGAGTGTGCTTTGGGTGGGTGGAGGGGGTCAACACAGAGACTTACAGGGTTACTAAGGGGCTCTATTTTGCCATGTAACAAGTTGGGAGAATGGGGGGGGGGTGTCCGTGTATCCGATTTTTCCATGTGTAACGTGATTTTTCTTCCACCCACTGTTTTTGGACATTTCAAGGGCATGTTTGGGGAACCTTTTTGATATTCCACTATGTGAAGGTCACAGTCCTTTTATGCAGATCTTGATAAACCTCTCTGAGTGACACCTCGCACCGTGAGTGGCACTTCGGGCCCCGGCCTGGTTGCATCTGGACAGAACTGCAGCTGAGTGGCGCCATCTACTGGTCATGACCGATGAAGGATAATGGTATGTGGCTGGTTTGTGTGGGAAGCAACATTTGTACTGCACTTTCATCAAATACAATCGCATGAATAAACGAGTTTGTATATTCACTGGTATATTTTAGCTCACTTAAAACAGAATTAACATTCAACGCCTTTCATTGAATTGTTATGGAAACCGCTTGTCTTGCCATTTGTTTTATTTAGAATCATTTTAGTACGAAACTTCAGCAGAGGAGGGAGGTTCCACTGACTACAAAGCAAATACAGTACGGATGTACTCCACGGTTCGGGGTCCAAAGCCATCTCAGAAACACAAACTTCACCAGCTATTTCACGCCCAGTTGAATCGTGAATCAGAATTAGACAAGACTAAAACCACTGAATTCCTCATCGAAGGGGAGGTCTGTTAATGCATGACGGACAGTTTGGCAGATGAGTTATTGCGGTGGACAACAAATAACATCACGCCAGCTTTATTAAGGTTTTATGATGGGTTTTTAATCTTTCCACTGAAATGGCTGCATTTCTGTTTGTAATGTTTCCACTGAAATAACTGTTTTTTTTATTTCCGCTGGTGAGGAAGGTAAAGAAAAATACTATTTTTTGAGAATGCATTGGAGTTTAGGGAAGTCTAAAATAAACAATCTGTCATTACAATATGCTGAGCTGTAATGCATGAGGATTTCCTTAGCCATTGCTTAGAGAGAAAAATACAATTTAATTAACCCAGTGTGTGTGCGTGTGTGCTATGGAATACGAAGGACACACCCCACGGATCACCCTCAGATGCCCCTCCTCATACCCAGTGTACAGAGAGTGGTGAAACAATGATGGATAGACTCTGAAAATCGCATTATCCCTGATGCATTTTTGATCATTTTTTATCCCTTTTCTTTGTTTTCATAATGCAATAAGCAACAAGACGCACCGAGGCTCAGTGAGATAGCCTGACCGCTGGCCTCTCTCTCTCTCCCCCCACTCTCTCCAAGTCTAGGCCAGCCATTTTAGACTCCCCAAGTCCAAATCTCCAAATTCCATTTGGGCTGAGGAGGCTGGTTGGGGGGGTGGGGGGGGGGCAGGGGATAACCGCTCGCTCTCTCTCTTGCAAGTTCCCCTGTAGCAAGCTTGAAGACATTCACAGTTGGACCTTTCCTTTCTCTCCTACAGCAGACCGGTTGTATCTTTTCCTAAACTCAACCGTATCAAGGGCCTCTTCAAAGTACTCAAATCAATACCGCTCATATGAAGGGTGAAAACTGAGGTTATATTAGCATGAGTCAATTTCCCTGTTTCACAGTAACAAACTGTTTTAGCCTTAAAAAAATAACACCTACCCCAGAGACACAAGACAACCTCTTGCTGCTTTTACATAATGCATTCTTTGAGATGTATTCGTTGCTTGAATAAAAATTAAAAAAATAGGTTTTTTCCGTTTCTTTCTCAACTTGGATATATTTGCAAAGCTCAAGCACTTGTAAGAATGTAGCCTGGATTACATTGGCTTTTAGAAGAGACATTGAGGGACAGTATTTTGCACAAAAATAACAAATGTCTCATGAGATATAAACCCACAACCTCTCTTTCATCCGGAAGTCGGTTCCCTAATTGCTGCTCCTCACTTCAGTATCCAATCAATGGGATATAAGCAAATAAACGAGTGGCTGCAAGGGCAGTCATCAAAATATTACTACTTTCCCATAATTGCCCCTGAATTATTTAGTGACCCATTACCTTTCTCCTCAGATTGCATTTCGAAGCGATTTTATGGCAAAGTATTGAAGTTAACCATGCCAGCCAACAATCACCACGTCTTGCTTCGTTCTCCCGATCGCTTGACAAGTCCTGTTGTAAACAACTGAATGTGTGCTTACCCCTAAATCCTTACACAGTCACATGTTTGAGACTATTAGCACACACGACGATAAATTAGGTAGCCTATTGCATGTTCATACTAAATGGTTCGTGTAGCAGGCTATCTAAATAATAAATGATTGTTTAGAAGCTGACACGCATGGATAGCTTATTGAAGCAATATATAAATAGCTATATAGACCTATCTGAAACCAAGGCGTGGACAGCTCTGAAAGCTTAGAGACCAGGCCAAACTAATTTAACTATGCATCTTTGACTCAGAGATATTACTGAGATGGTGGATTAAAGTTCCGACACGTGCTTATTAACAGGAACGCGGGTTCGGCGAATATTGATTCTGTGGTTTCAGCACGCATGCTCTGCGCCGAATTAAAACTTACCTCAGTTTTAACTTACAAAAATTTCAAATACAGGTCCACGTCCAAGTAGACTACAACTCAGCAACACCTTCGTTGTTTTGCGAATAGCTGGACGCACTTCTTCACATATGCAAGTTTGAATTGCAGTAGCACAACCACATTTATCCAATGCAATACTCCAGGGTTCATGTTTTAAGAAGGTTCTGATAATTTTTTAATTTTTATTTAATATTAATTTAGTGTTTAATTATTTTTTTAAAGTTTCATAAAGAAAACAAAATTTCCACGCAATATCAGAAGTTGATTGATTACTTGGTCATGTTTGGTAAAAAGAACGGACTATCTTGATGATAAATTTAAGAATATTTCAGCACACACTTCTTTTTTTTAACATAAATGTGCTGCAATTATTTGTGATTAATTAGTACCGTAACTCGTTCCTATGGCGATTAACGGAGAGTGGGCACTGACTTCTCGCTGAAGAGGCCATCGCTGCACCTGTTGCAATAGAGAAGAGAGAAACGCACTTCGCCAGCATACGAAAAATTTAATTTTTCACTTGACGTAATCTATCCGTGCAGCTTAAGTTTTCTTTAATAGAAAATTCATATTGTCTTCGGTCATCTCAGGTTTACTTTTTATTTTTGGGCATTCATAGTATTTTGAAATGTTATTATCTTTGCAAATAATAACCAATTTAGTAGTTATTTTCAATGGGTCATATTTTATATACAACTACGTTCGTTTTGTGCTGGTTTGTTTTCTCTTTTTGTGTATTAAGAGTTGGTGACTTATAAACTAGCAGAGGCAATAAGGGATAAATCATATTTTTACTTTGTAATTATGGATTATCCCATTACTCCTATATTGACACAAGGCTGATTCAGATGTATTCACTGCTGTGTGACAATTTATAATAACTGAAAAATAAATTTCCGATTGTCGTCGTTACACAATTACCTGGAAAACATCACAATAACAGTGAGTGGACTTAATCTGCTGGCATTGCCTACATGGACACCAATGCAGCCCGGTTTGACTCTGCAGGAACTCGTCCCACATGGCCCGCCCCGCCCCGCCTGATCACATGTCTCACCGCAGTACCGTAGCGAATGCACAAAATATGACAGCACGACTGGCAGACTGGGGGGGGGGGGGGGAAACCGACACGATCTCATGCGTAGGTAAGGAATGAGTGTACCATCTTCAGAGGCTGGTGGTAAGAAACTCTCACGAGAGAATTTAAGCTGTGGATATGTCGATTAAGCTATTTCTATATATATACAGAGCTCACGCACCACAGCACATGAATGGCAGATCGGGCCGGTGGACCTCAAAAATGACACCGAGAGCTGAAATTAAAGGAGGGGTGAGGAGCCAGGCCACTGGTTGAAGCACACGGCCTAACTGAAGATTAGCTAAAGGAAATGATGAATGGCGCTCTGTTCCGGCAGTAGAAGGGCATGGCTGCCTGCTGCCCACAGAGTGGATGGGAGAAGCCATGAACCGGTCCGGGTGGCCACCATGGGACTTCCTGACGGGATTCTGCGCAGAGCAGGAGGAATTCGCTTGCCCTTAGAGGCCCGCTCAAGCTACAGAGCCAGGAAAAGCCAGGCAGGC
Organism: Hiodon tergisus; assembly: GCA_025775045.1. NCBI lineage: Eukaryota > Metazoa > Chordata > Actinopteri > Hiodontiformes > Hiodontidae > Hiodon > Hiodon tergisus. The sequence continues at coordinate 176,866 of JAOVYW010000102.1, forward strand.
GAAAAAGACCTGAGCAAGCTCACTACTACTCGTTTTATCCAGGGGCAAACCTCATGTCCCGGGGCCAGTGTGCACAGCCTGGCATTTATCTGCATCAGGTTCCCTGGCTGAGGTGTTGCCCGTGCCGTTAGCTTTTCACAACTCTGCCACCCTGCCTTGTCCGATCTTATCGCTCTGACCCTAGGACGGGGTCTTGAGCCTGAGAACAAGATGATTGACTGTGCATGAGAGGGTTCCAAGTTAGGTGTCTCTTTTGGGGGAGATTGTGTGCTTTGGGTGGACTTTCTCATTACTCATTACTTACTACTTTGTTAACAATGCTTTTTTTATGTATTCCTTTTTAATTACGTTTAGATCTTAAGTAATTAGGGCTGAAAATACCAACACGGCGCAATATATATACCTTCTTAGTGATCGCTTCTCATCCAACCTGCCACTCACATATTGGCTTCCTCTTTTCCTCTCCCACACAAATGAAAATTAATTATCGTAACAGGAGAAGGGAGCGTTGTGCCGAGCCAACATAACAGAGGAGAAGAGCCAAAGGGCTGATGCCTGTGTCCCACACAGTTCAGGAGAGGTCAGGCGAAGAGAGAGACACACACACACACACACACACACACACACACACACACACACACACACACACACACACACACACGCGGTTGGCCTACCATGCTCCTCTCCTCTGACATTTCATCAGCAGGTCTCTGTCTTGTCTCTGTGATTTGCTCGTTGCGTTGCTGCCGTCAGGCGAGGGGGGAAAGATTGATCGCCTCCCCGCGGCTCGTCTCCTGGAAAGACCCGGCACTAAAGGTCATCCGTTTGAGGTGAGAGTCCCGATATTAACTCCAGAAATGTTCTGGCTGATGAGACTATTATGGTATCAACCTCTCTCTCCACCCAGCCCCACACCCCCCAACACCAGCACATTTCTATATTGCTGCTCTTTTTAAACACATACACACACAAATACAAATGTTCTCCCAGAACCTCTTTGGTTTCCAATACCTTACCTGTGCAGCACATGCTGAGGTTTCAACGCCAATAGAAAAACATTGACCTTTTCTGTCTCATTCCTTCTTTCCTGACTCTGAAGACAAACAGATCATGGCCCTGCCTTCTACACGCAAGGCCGAACGAGTCCTCCCTTCATCCTTATAAATAACTATACAACTGGTGCGTGGAGGTCGGGGCAAAGGACTGACAGATTTCAACGATTTGCGTGGCATTTAGCGAACCCAGACCAATTAGCCGCTTACCCTCGGAGCCCGGCTTTCTCTTTCCGGGCTTTCGCCCTGCCGTTTCCTCTCATTGTGTTCCACTCGGCTCCGCGAGGCTTTCGTTTCCCGAGCCTTCCGCATCTGTGCCCTGCTCGTGTTTGTCTTACGCCCACCTGTTAATTAACGCCGCAGCCGAGCGGTTCCGCGGCCGCCGCGGCAACGGCTGCAGCCGGCGCAGCCTCCCTTCACGTCGGGGCACGGTCAGGAATCTGGTCCCTAATTAAAGGAAAACAAGCTCGCGCCTTCCTTGTGCAAACAGTCTTATTAGCATTTAAGTCAAACTTCATGATTCATTAAGAAGAGGAAGTCCAACCGAGCGGGACAGATGCGAGGGGCCGCGAGCAGCCAAACGTTTCTGTTCATGTGCGGATTTGGGAAAGGCTGAAGTTATTGATTGTGTTTAGAGTTAGCCATCAGAACTATCAGCGGCTGCAATGAAAACCTTGTTCGGTGCTACTTAACACAGGAAGTGAAAACTCGGCTGTCTGCGTCTGATTTATTTTTCGTTTTGAGGTATTTTTTCCTCTGTCGCTGGATGTTTTGGTGGTGATAGAAGGGGGCTGGGGTGTTGGGAGGTGGCTAGGAACAAATCCCTTCCTATATTCTTGTGCTTCATATAGGAGATATACATAAACTTTATACAACTTATATACCCCCCCAATACCTGGGATTTCTTCATGAGATACTGCTACCGACTGGTCGCTGTAACTGTACTATTAGCAAACAGTCCCAAATACTTGTTTGCACGTTATTGTAGGTTCCACATATTTTCGACCTACATATGGCTTCTCTCAGTGGAGCAGAGCTCTCATGTCTAGGTCATTTTGCGTAGTCCTATCTGTGTTTACGATCAAATACTCAAAAAAAGTAAACGTCCCTCCACGTCAAAGCCACTGTCGTCCAGTTAAATTCTGTCGTTGCTTTCTTTTATGATTTTGTTTGTTTCTAGCACATTTATTCTGTTCAGATAGTGATTACCCAGAGCACACAGAGAAGAAAGCAGAAAAATCTTATTTAATCATCTCTTCCTTTTATTTTTGGCTCATTCCAAGGTCTCCCCCTCTCAGAAGTCAGAGTTAGCATGTGTGGCTGTCTGTTGGGATTGCGTGTGTCCACAACCCCTCTCCATTTCCACTGGCTCCTCGGTGTGATATTTTCCCTTTGCTCTAATGAGTTCTAAGTGGCCAATACTTTCTTCTGCAGGAAACTTGTGTCAAACTAATTAACTTTTAATGAGAGGAAACCGACTGATTATAGTGTTTTCCTTGGCACACGAGCCAATTAAATTGGTGCAGGGCCTGAGAGGAGGCACTCCTCAGCCCCCCCCCAACCTGAACAGACCCAGTGGGCGGGGCAGTCTGAGCGGCTGCACGGGTCTTTTTTCGTGAGCCGGAACCGACCGACTGCTGGACCGCCGAACAGCGAGGAGAGGAAGTGACGGTAAAACAACAAAGTAAGGCAATCTCATCGGTGTTTCTTTGTCTTAATGGCTGTCGTGTGGAAGACTACGCAGATGTGGAACAACGATTGTCACTGTGTGCAGAGCGAACGAAGCAGTGGAACGGGGATTGTCGCGCGACTGAAATGATGGACAGGAGCAGTAGTAGGTGGCCCCAGTGGGACAGGTCGGACACCTCTCTGCACTCTCTTCGGTGTGAATTCGAATTTCCCCATATCCTGAATCTGGTTGTTTTGGAAAAGTACTGCAAAAGAGGAAATTATGTTAATTCCACAATATAATTTATTTCTTGCATTGGATTTGTCTTAATAATTTGTCTCTTTTACCTAAATATTTTTTATTTCTGTTTAGGTAATTTCTGAGATCACACACATTAAATAGTATCCATCTCTTTGACGTGGATAGCTACATACATAATAAAATTTAAACTGATTGTTTTACACCAAGAAGTGACAATTTAAGCCATGTATACTGATATTAATAAAGCAAATATTGGTAAATTTACATTTATATAGATTAACTGCCATTTACTAGAGAGTGGCGCTTCCTCGATATGCTGACAAGTGCAGACAGTGCCATCTATTGGCAAATACTGGCATTAACTCATCCGGATCATATTAATCTCAGCGGCATGAACCAGGCCTATTGTTTTCCCCGACAGTGATATCATCAAAGTGCGCCACTGAAGTAAGTTGTGAGCAGGCAGATGAAGGATAGCCTTCTGTATTTTCTCTCCTCTTTCTTGTTAACACCCAGTTGGTAGGTTCATGCACCTGCTGACACACAGCAGCTACAGTAAATGTGTGTTTAGACCTCCTGGTAAGCCATCAAGGGAAATACAGTGGATAAGAGGCAGGGCTGGACTTCATTAGTCTTTAGTTTGTTATTATCTCCCAGTGTGAGCTTGACAGAAATGAGCAGACTGAACTTAGCCGTTTGAGCAACATTTTCGGTAACATCTCCAAAACATATATGCGTATTGCAAGCGCCACAGTGGCACCGGTCCAGGGTCTGTTTAATATTCCCCACTCTGATCAGGACACTCAGAGCCAGCAAATGTGTCCATTTCATCTCTCAATTATGGAATTAGTTTGAAGTTGTTGTGTTCAAGCTTTATCTGTCACAATATGGCTCAAGTTTGTTGAAGTATTAAAAAACAAAAAGAGGGAACCGTGGCAGCTGGTGGGGTTTCAAAGGAGCCCCATCCCTTAAAGATGAAATCAATTTCGTTTCATGTCGGTACCCCTACTTGATGTGGGAGGCTCTGGGGGTGGATTTGGAGGAGAGAGAAAAAAATGTTTGATTTGTCAGAACTTCTTTGGATTAATATACAGCTGTCATGGCACGGAAAAATCCAGACCTCATCATTGCCTTTTTATCTGCGTGATTTCACCCCCGGGCAGTGAACACTGCGCACCTCGGCAGGAGCGAGCGGCCATTCTTCTCTGATTAGAACTCTAGGAGAAGGCTGGAGGACGGGCGAGGGGAGGGGGAGGGAGGCGGTGTCCGGACGAACTCCTGAGCGCGACGTGATTTGCGGAGAGGCCGGCGTCGAATGGCCTGTCTCTGGGTAGGTGGTTCCCATTGGTCAGGGGGCTGTCCCTCTGTCCCCTTGCCTCGTTATCAGGGAGTGTAGCGTTAAATAATTAGCGCCAGCTCCTGATTTACTGTGATGTGCCTTTGAACGGGCGCGAAGGTGTCGGTGATTTCAAGGTCTTTAAACAATAGTTTATGTTAATGGAGTAGCATGTTCGGACTAATGTTGCTTTCCATTTTTTTTTCTTTTCTAAGAGTATCTCGGAACTGCTGGAGGGATAGAACACCATATTTCCAAAAATCTCCCATAGGTGTTCAGTTGAGATCTGGTGACTGCGAAGGCCATCGCATATGTTTCACATAATTTTCACACTCTTCAAACCATTTTAGTGACCCCTCGTGGTCTGTGAATGAGGGTATTGTCATCCTGGAAGAGACCACTCCCGTCAGGGCAGTGACCAACCCTAAGAGGACAAGTGGACCCAAATAATGCCAGGAAACCCCCCCCCCCCACAGCATAACAGAGCCCCTACAGGTGTCCGTATTAGTCAGTATTCAGTTTCGGTGTAGTGTTACGGATGGGACGTGTGTGCGAGTTCCGAGTTGGCGTGGAGGTCAGCAGGGGTTATACGTACTCGAGAACAGATCTCTCGCAACATCTGTTTAATTTTAGGGGGACCTTTCAATACATAAGGAACGGGATGACTTGGAGGAATCACTTTTCTGTCCAGGACGGGGCCCGGAGTACGCAGGTGTTCCATTTTTCGCTCCCAGCATGCCAACGCTAACACACCCAGGAGACAGAGAGGAGCGGGGCCAACTTTAATACCGCGGTCCTCCCTGCGGACGCGTCTTCCCGTCACAAGAGAGGAGTGCAATGCAAAGACCCCACGGAAAGGCACCGAACATGACGCAGGCACAGTGTACTTAACTAAGTACGAGACATAATCGGCGTGTTACACGCAGCACACATTCAACGCAGAACTCATATGCAGTGAGTGCAGAGCTTAAAGGCCTTGTGTAGGAACTGTACGGTCAGCACAGGACACAAATACTGAAAGTATTGACTATAGGAGCAGTACTACAGAGCACAGAATACGCAGTTTTCCAGGTTTGAGAGACGGAGGGACATCTGCATTTTCCCGTATCCTTGGTAAACAGTGACCCCTGCAGCATCGTGGATGGCTGTCTGTTTAGAAAATATACATTTTAGACTGTGGGACAGCGAGTGAACAGCATTCCCCTGCTAGTCTGAATGCTAGAGAGTGTAAAACATAACCGAACTTGTTAAAACTATGAAACGCATCGCCTGAGTTTAAGGAGAAAGCAACCGCAGATTCCTCTGCCCACAATTTTGCTTAAAAATACATGAAATATGCAAATTTAAACTATCCTTGGGCTAGAAGTATTGAGCAGAATTGAAATTTTTGTTGTTGACTACTTTTGAACCTCAGCATGTCGGAACATGAAAAGAAGATATTTTTCTCCTAGTTGAACAATCGGTAAAACTACAATTATGAGGACGCTCCATACAATTTAACGTAATTTAATATAACAATCCTGAAATCCTGTAAAACGCGTGATGTAGATGAGGGGGAACCGAAATTGTACTCAATAATATGGTAAGCGCTCGCCCACGCTCCATCGATTAATTCATTTAAATCAAAACGTATCTTTGTAAAATATGATATGATATTGTTTTGAGTAGGAAACGGAATGGCCAAGGAATATTGGACTTTAAACTCTTTGCCTCACACTGATTCTGGCGAACATGACGACTTAAATTTAACTGCTTTCAGGGGCGTAGTTTCCGATACTGTTCCATAAAGACATTGATTTATACAGGATTACATTTCCTTTCCTCTTTTCATTACGCCCTCCATTTGTCATCATGTAGGTGCACGCAGCAACTTTTTCAATCTGTTGAACACGTGCAGTAATAAACCTATAGCAGTCAATTTCTCATGTGGCCACAGGGGAGCGCTGCTGGGCCAGTGAATTGCAACATGGACGATTCAATAACGTGCAAATCCAACACACTTGTCGCACTTTTCAGAATTGTTTTATAACCGGTTACAGCCGGATCTCATGTAAAAGGGAATAATGTTTTCATTTTCTCATCCACCGTGGATGTGCCGTGTGCTTTCCTCTTTATAAAAAGATTTCTTTTTATCACACCCAAAACAGAAAATGCTAAAAAAAGATAAATTTTCTTGAAAAATCTTGAATTGGAAAATATGATCATAACAATGACAGCAGACATTTTCACCCATTGCCCTTTGAACTTTGACTTTTGGCATGACAGTGCTTGAAGTGGAGAAGACTTATAAAGTGTTTAATCCAGCCTTTGGACAGGGCCTTACACGTGTTTAACACCTGCCAGCATTTCTTCACGCAGAGCAGTTTCCCGAATGTGTTGCCGATGACTTCAAGGCACAAGGAACTTTTCAAACCCTGCCAGCGCGTGCAGACACAACGCCTTACGAAATTATCGTTAAGATGGTGGAATATAAAGCGAGTCGTTTTCAAATCTGGGTATCGCCCGTGTGGTTCTGAAGGAGAAACTGCTGTCTGGGAGTGTTCGTGTTATGTAGCTGTATTTCTCCATCGAGGATTACACGGTGTCAGACTGCACGGTTTTCCCAACCCTACTCCCATTCCGTCACACCAGGGGCCGTATATCCACTATCAGCTTGTCTCTCCCAGGCAATACTGGACGCCCTTTCCCCTCTGTCCGCCGAGAAGACAAGATTCAAACAGAAATATGCCCCTGTCTCGTTTCCCTGTGCGTGCATTCCCCCCCCCCCCCCTTCCCTCTGGAAGGAGGTTTAGAAGGAAATGAAACGGGATTTTTCTACATGCATACGCCCACCCTGGGATATCTGATACAGAATGGATCTCGTGAGGCCCATAACTCGGCCTAGCATTGAGGGTCTGGTGACTGATGTAAGACGGGTGTGCTCTCAGATTCAACGCGTGTGTTTTTTTGTGCTATCTACACATACCGAGAACTGAGAAAAAGAGCTCCGATTGCCGTCACATTTCAAGAGGTTTGAGCTGCGAGGGGCCTGGGTATTGACAAGGTGTAGGTGTATGCCGTCCTATAGCGTCCAACTTGACATTTGCGGATGAGTGAGTCCGGTGGAAGTGTGTCGGTCCTCAAGGAAAGTAAAGCTGATTTGTTTATGTTTAACATTTCATTTTGGCTGCTTTGATTTTTATTAGTGTAAAAAGGAAATGATCACACAAGCAGATATCCCCTCTTACCCCTTGATGCTACACATGGAAATAATTCCACAAGTTACAGAGACTTCATACAGCGAAAAAGACCAATAGTTGGCCAGACTGTGCTGTAGTGTCAAATGAGGAGCACAGGCAGGCACATGTCAGTGAGATTTCCACAGTGTTTGCGCTAATGCGCAGTGGTCAGACACAACAATGCAAAAACTCCTTGAGGCGCGTATCAGTTCAGAACCGATCACAGCTCCCACCACTTAAACCTATACTTTCACTAGCTGTTTGT
>JAOVYW010000102.1:217651-229348 GCA_025775045.1 Hiodon tergisus
CACACACACACACACACACACACACACACACACACACACACACACACTGAAATAGTGTTCAGGTAAGCTTTAAGTCATCTTGGACAGGGACCGGGTACGCTTCAACATTCACCACTGATCTCAGACCAGGCCACAGAGTACCATATAACAAACTAACACTGCAGTGGTGTGTGCACGAGTGTGACGTGGGGGGATTTATTTTGGGGGGGGGGCTTTTTTTTAACTTTTAAATGCTAATTTCAGGTTCATTTTGAGAAACGGATATAGACAAACCTTACCTAACAAATGGAAAAAATAACCAAGTGGACCTAGCAGAGGGTCACTAACTCTGGTACTGTCTTAGGGCCATTTCTTTGACTTCCCCTATGCCAAGTTGTTACTAATGCTGTCCTCCATACTCTGTACTGAAACTAACGTAATATTTTAAACTGTTATTATACTGTAATAATACTGTTATTATACTTATATGTAATTATACTGTTATACTGTTATACTGTTAAATATCGGCCTAATTGGGTTAATGGCTGGGCACATCCCTTCTCATAAACAAATTACTCAATCAATTAAACTGGATAGCTGCTATTACTAATAAAAAGCTTATTTAAGAAGCAAATGAAGAAATATTTTAAGATCTATTGACATACTAATAGTTTACATGAAGGGTTTCTCCTTCACACACTGACATAGTCAAAAAGATAGCATCAGAGGCCTCCGATTGTCTTAGTAAATGCTCAAACCAGAGTGGGGGGCGGAGCCCAAAAGTGCAGCACCTTTGTTCTAATGTTCAAAACATGTAGGCCACATTTTACAGTTTATCAGGAAATGTTAAACATACGCGTTAAGAGAGATCTTTCCCACAGAAGGTGAAAGTGGGCTTAGGCCCTGGATTTCTCTTGCTTCTGGAGTTATGACACAATCCATTCCCGTTAGTTTCAATGAACGTGTTTGTCCACTGGACGGTAAGTGTTCCCTCTAGTGGCCAGGCTATGTAAAACAGAAAGAATACAGTCTCACAATCTCCAATTACATAACGCTTTTAAAGTAGCTCTCCAGTCTGCTCTTCAGAACTCCGTGTAGGGGCGTTTTGAGTGTGCCGTTTGAGTCCGTGGGTTCCACTGTGGACAATGCTGGATTTTCCTCCTGTGCATCAGTAGTCCTGGGGAATAGTATTTCTGAGTGGCTGTCATCGAGGCCCGGGACAGAGTAAGCGATGAGAGAGCTCAGCTGTCCCCTGCAGAAGTAGTAGTTAGAGGCCATTAGGGATTTTAACTTTGGGTGGATAAAGTCGCGGTACAACTGAGCCGCAGAACTCAGAGAATGGGCTTTATCTACTTTGCCATATTATATTCATGTATGCTGTGCAAATACGACTATAAACATTGCACGGAAATCATATGATTGATTGAGCGTAAAACATTAATAATACTCAGGGTGTAGCCAGTGTAAAGACTTTTAAATAAATAATTACATTTGTGGATCTAAGTGTGATTCCACTAATAGTAACCAAACAAAGGTGCCAACAATTAAAGACTTTTTAAAAGTCTGTTTTGGCGAAAATGATGTGTGCTTTGTACTGTGTTATTATTTAATAATTTAAAAGTTAACAGCTGTGTCATTTTAGTTTTCCCGAAAAGGGTGATTTATTTTTTCGTCTCCCGTTCAGCACCCTTCTCCTGCCAATATTTTACATTGCATACTTCAGAAAAGTTATTAAATTTGAATCTGTTTGTGTCCCAGTTATTCCGTGACACTCGTTGGTAACGGTTCACACTGGTAAATTCATCCAGGAAAGACTCCTGTCTTCTCCGTGTAACTGATAATCTATATCCCTGTCACTTTCTAACAGAGAAGCAATCTCTGGAGTACAACCTACACTGCACTCTCACCAGATATGAATGCTTCTGGAGTCTTTAACTTCACCAGCATGGGCCTACTGGACGGTGAAGAGATCGACTTCCAAAGTGGCATAGACAAGAACAGGGTCCCCAAACGAGACTGGATGAAACATGTGGGGGGAAATATCTGGAAACCACTTAGGAGGAAAGATAAGTGGTTCTGTGGTGTTATGGGAAGTATGTTAAACTGCAAGAGGAAGAAATTGTCTGTACTCTTTTTAATGATTATTTTCTATAAATAACAACACTACAGTGTACCATGGTACTAGTGGTTGTGTAACGTTAAGTTATCCTATCTGTTTCAGATGTTAAGGTCTTGCAGTGGAGGTATAAATGTAAAGTTGAATACCCATCTGGTGCCGACACTGGAAATGTCCATAATTTGACATTCCACATTGAATATGGCTTGGACCAGTACGCTATTGATAGGGAGGACATTCTGTCCTTCAACTATTCATCTAAATTCCTAACCCTAGTGAAGTATGAGGAAGATGAGTGCATCGATGATGTCACTAAGGGCCACCTGGAGTGGATGTGTGGGCTGTGGCTGAATGACTTCATACGCCTCGATGCAAAAACAAGTCAGTACTGCTTTCGTCCATCGCCATGCAGCTTTGATAACCTCATTTCACACACATGACCGGTTTAGTTAAAACTGACACCTTTAAATATTGTTTGATATTTAACTTCAAGCCAGTAAAGAAAATATACATACTATATTTGTTGGTTACACAATCTTTAACAGTTTTTCAGAATATAGTTTACTTTCTCTCCTGAGACAAAAATTGATTTTTAAAATCCATTCTAATTCATTCTTTTTTTGTTTCAGACAAGCTTGATTATGTCATAATGTTTGCCAAGTATTCTGTGACCCCTGGGAGGGTGAACCTGACCTGCATGGCCACTGAATTCTACCCCAGATACATAAAGATGGAACTCTATGAGAACAACGCTTTGTTGACAGAAGTTCAGTCATCAGGAATTAGACCCAATGGGGACGGTACCTACCTGCTGAGGAAGAGTGTGGAGATCACAGGATCTGTTCAAGTCCAGTATCACTGTGAGGTCATCCACAGGAGTCTCAATGGAACAAAGACAGTAATATGGGGTAAAATACTATTTTATACACACTGATACTGCGCTCACTGCATTAGTTCTGAATTACACTGTACATTCTACACTGCGTTAGTTCTGAATTACACTGTACATTGTACATTACATTTGTTCTGAATTACGTTGTGCACTGTACACTACATTAGTTCTGAATTACATTGTACATTGTACACTCCGTTAGTTCTGAATTACATTGTGCATTGTACATTGCATTAGTTCTGAATTACATTGCACATTGTACACTGCGTTAGTTCCGAATTACATTGTACATTACATTAGTTCTGAATTACACTGTACACTGCGCTCACTACATTAGTTCTGAATTACACTACATTAGTTCTGAATTACATTGTACATTGTACACTGTGTTAGTTCTGAATTACATTGTGCATTGTACATTACATTAGTTCTGAATTACACATTACACTACATTAGTACAGATTTACACTCTCATGACTCCATATTTGCTGCATTGTAACTTTTCTCTTTTGTGTCTTTACAGATGGAATAATATGGGGGGCAAAAAAAAAGTTGGCCAACAGCAGTTTTGAGTGTCATGGCAATAATAATAATAATAATAATAATAACAGTAATAAATAGAAAAAGAATTAACTCGTGCATCTAAACAAGATTGATGGGTACAATTTGAGTTGTTTCTTGCCATTAGAAAGTTAACTGCTTGTACATTCTACAAGTTGTTTTGTTAGATGCTAAGAAACAATTAAATATCAATTTCATGCTGAAAAAGAAAAGAGTAGATCTAGTCCTTTTCCTGTAAGTCAATTTGAGTTTGAACTGTAGTCAATAAATGACTTGTAGTGCGGTGTAATGATTAAAATGGTAAAAACCCTTCAATAAATGTCTTCAGGTGCAATTGCAAAAACCATCACACTGGATCTCAAGAGGACTGCCGCAGGAAAGTATGACCCTGAGTTACCTCTGCAGCAGAGGATAAGTTCATTAGAGTTATCAGCTTCAGAAATCAGTAATTAACTGCACCCCAGTTTGCAGCCCAAATAAATCAGATAACCTGGCCATCAGAAGTGCCCAGCATACGTGGCAACTCATTCCAGACTGTTGGGAAAGCATTCCAGGTGACAGCCTCATGAAGCAGGTTGAGGGAATGCCCAGTGTACAAACCAGTTTTTTATTTTTTGGATTGGATTATTCGGACTAAATGTGATTTTCTGAAGCATGGAGGAATAAGAAATAAAATATGAGAATTATCAATTGATATATTGTACCCCAAAATAAGAATAATGACATAAAAATTATTAACAGGTCGTACCAGTTGTACACTTTCTTCCACTGATAGCTTACTTGAGGTGGCTCCATGCTACCAGTTACGTCGTTTTGCAAGAATTGCACCAGAGATATATCACTGTATGGCGATGACAGGAAACAAAATACCACAATCTGGGTTATATTCGAAAATGATCACAACAGATAAGAAAAACCGGAAGTTTCCAAAACACAGAACACAAACCTCAAAGTACAAAATTCAATTCAGCAGAAGAGTTTTTTGGAACCGGGGGTGGAAGTGGTACGGACTACCCAAAACTCTTAGCGGCGCCCCTGCTTGGAACACATAGTTTTTATTAGCTTTAAGCATAAACAATTGCCGTGCTCATTTGTATCCGTTTAGAATTACATATTACTCTACTACCCTTATCATGCGATTTTTTTTTTGATTGTATTGCTTTCGTTAAACCGTCTTCAGAAAGCTATTTGCTTTTAGTTAAATATGTAAAAAGTAAATGAATGTCTTTCGCATTATTTCGCCCTGTAGAAAAAACACTTTCTGGGAAAATGTATTCAATACCTTAGCCACCGCGAATGCCAGAAAATAGATGCATATTCTTAAAAATTAATTGCGAATGTTTTACAGAAGTTGCTCCTTCGGAAGATTTTCGTGGCACGATCTCCAGCAGAGGGCATGCGACTATTTAAAATTATTTAAATTACCTTAATTTAAAAAAACAAGTTCTTACCGAATTGCACAGAATATTAATATTGATGGTACTCTTAAACAAACGATTTACTTGGGGTTGGAATTCACGCTGGGCAGGGGGACAGAAAGAGGTCTTAAGGATCAGTCCTTTTTATTCATGACGTCTTCACTTATGTTTACAGTTAGTAACTGTTACCTACTGTTTTTAGGTTAGAGAAAGCATGCATACGTTTGATTTAGAGTAACTATCTATTTATGTGCCACGTTCAATGCAAAAACGTATTCCTATTTTTCACAATTTTTGTTGATTAATTCGTTTCTGTATTCTTAAAACCAATTCTGCAACAGTTCCATTTAGCAATCGTGCCCAATGTAAACACGGCGCTGCTTAAATGTTTAAATCTAGCGCTGTTCACAATGAAATTCAATGCTGCACTCCGGTGACATTTATACACTTTTTCGCTGTTGTTATTCGAGTTCTCACGTACCGCTCTCTTCTCGCGTGTGTTTCAGCCTTTCAGCCATGCGCAGTGAGACTGTTGGTCGCCATCACTGTGCACAGAGAAAAAAGAGAATTGACTGGAGGCGGGTAGCCGAGTGATATCAACCCAGAGAGAGGGACGCAGACCCGGAGGAAAGGTCTTGGGGGGTACCGCTCTTCCACCTGCAAGTTTCCCTGTAGCGGCCCTAACTAGTCTTTCATGTAAATACAGAGACGAAGGGCGAAATCAATACCTAAACATGTCCAACCTCAGCAAAGGCGGTACCAAGAAGGACACCAAGATGAGGATACGAGCCTTTCCTGTAAGTATTGACCGGGCATTGGCCGCCTAAGCGGGTAGACCTGGAGACTCGAGCATCGGGGATGCGATGGGACTACCGACAAGGAGGCCGTTTGAGTAGTAAACAAAGGCATATGAGAATTCAGTTAGTAATTCAGCCATATTAAAATAAACGTTTCACATTTGTTTAGAAAATATGTCATAACTAATTACATTCTTTTGATATTTGCAGCTTGCAATTTAGCCGTCACATTGTTTATGTGGCCTCGTCTTGAGACCTATTATTCATATGTCAGTTGGTACACAAATTAATTATTTTATATGGTAAATTATATGTTTATTAAGTTCTAGGAGATGTCAGTCTCAGTTATATAATACATTATTTTAGTTTTGCCCCTACTTTAGGTTGCTGGCTAACTAGATAGCTAGTTAAGGTTGCAGAACCAGGCTTGGCTGATTTTCTAATAAGCAGGAAAAAACGAATGTTTTGTTTGTTTCTGAAGTGTAAGGTTGTGACATAATAATCATTATAGTTTTTCGTTAACTTTCTAAATAGACACGACATGCAGGTAACTGAAAGTAAAATTATGCTCACTCGTAGTATGTATTGAAATAAATTAAACGGAAATGATTATTTGAGTATGATGATCCAATACTTTCAGACCCGTGTCACTTTTGCTAGGCCAGGCAACGCATTTATTAAATACTAATGACTCCGTTCGCTCAATTATGTCAGTTGGTTAGCGTCAATTTGGCAGCAACTTTTCAACGTGTTACTGCTACTTTAATAGTTTTACAGTCATGAGTGACGTTTAAGTCATAAAAATGGCTAGTTGTGCAGTGTAGGCCTTACTCAAATTTGCCTAAAGCAAATTTATATGGATAAACTAGTTTACTAATCGCTAAGTGAATGGTTCATGCAATTAATTAGCACCTTTTGTAATCTATCTTGCTTAGAAACTGCGTAACGTTAAATGCTTATGCTTTTACATAATCTACAATGAATCCGCTCTAGGTATGTTAAGGACGTTAGTACTTTACCCCCATTCTGGTTGCCTATCGTAGCCTCGTTCTAATAATAATATTCATATGAACAACTAGTGATTTTGATCTTTGTGGTGCAGTATTAAACTACTGTTACTTAATCTCCCTCAATTAAGCGAATGCGGCCGTTACCGCCCCAGGCATCCGTACAGTTTCTTACTAACGTCGGACTTCACTCACGTGTGTGTGTGTGTTTTTCCAAACGGCTTATTTTAAAAATATCTACAGCCTGTTGGGTTAGAATTGGAGGATGTTTGTCTTCCCATCAGTCTATTAAACAGGGTTTGATTTAACGTTCTTAAAGACCTAATTGGAATAAGTGAACCACTTAATAGTATTTTAACTCGAATCTTATTGAGTACTTAAGGTTTGTACCTGATTAACATCATTAGTTATTATAATTTTAATTGTTGGCAATTGCAGAATCATGTAACGTTGAGGAGTCTTGGCACATTCCCTGGTTTGGAGAAGCGGTCAGAGGGAGGACATTGCAGTCCGTCTGACTTTGGCAAAGTTGGTCTCTGACACCCGCCGGTCTGGTCTCAGTGTCTGACACCCGCCGCGCCGGTCTGGTCTCAGTGTCTGACACCCGCCGCGCCAGTCTGGTCTCAGTGTCTGACACTTGCACAGTCAGAACCGCCTCTCTCTGTCTCACAGTTAATGTGGACAGCCCTAGGTTATTCTGTGTACATTTGCAAATGCTGGTGAAAGGCATGCTACAAATTGGTGTTTTCAACTCTTCTCTGTGTCTCAAGCCCTCAGCTTTATTTTATGTAATTGTGCCTGAGGGACACTTGATTATGAATTGATACAGAACAAGTGTCCTGCCCTTTCCCTGACATGCAGAGCGTTAACCCACTGATTGGTCAGCTGTGGAGGTTAACCCACTGATTGGTCTGCTGTGGGTGGTACTCTTCCTCATTGGTTGGCACTGGAGAGGGCTTGAGAGGACCCTGAAATAGAATTTTTTTCTAATGAGTTATGGTACTAAATGGGTTGTGACTGTTTTGTGGACCTGTGTCCAGCACATGCAACACTAAGGATAAAGAGAAGGGATTGTTTTTCAAAGCAGATTCTCTCACCATTTAGTGTTTAGCAACGGTCTTGTTTTTTTCAGTGGGGCCAGTGTCATACAGCTACAGAATAAGCTTTAGTTCGTTTTAATAAAAAATAAATGAAATATTGTAAAATGTAATTAACATTCTGTTGTTATTCTTTGTTAATATAGTAGGCTGTTGGATTCAAATATTTATGCCGTAGTTAGGTTCCTGGGAAGCTGACAGGAGATGCTGGTTAATCCTATATGGTTTTCTATCATAACACTGTGAGGAGATGGACTTGAGTTTGAGTTTGTTGTCATTTCCATGTCGCGCAATGTCAGTGGAAAAATGACAAAAGTGGCAACACGTTGAGGAGGTCATGAATGAAAACCAAACGTGCAGCTGCGCTGTAAGATGACATTAGCCTTGGTGTTTGCTGATCCTCAATGTAGATGACGATGGATGAGAAGTACGTGAACAACATCTGGGACCTTCTGAAGAACGCCATCCAGGAGATCCAGCGGAAGAACAACAGTGGTCTGAGCTTCGAGGAGCTCTACAGGAACGCTTACACCATGGTGTTGCACAAACACGGGGAGAAGCTGTACACTGGCCTGCGGGAGGTCGTCACCGAGCATCTCATCAACAAAGTAGGGACGCGACGCGACGCACTCTGTTCTGTGTTGGTGCTGTTGGGTTAAATTTGCGTTGTATTGTTTGTCACAGTGGTTCTTTTTTTTGGGTCATCCCTTTCGTTTTGCATACGCCTAGTTTCTGACCGTAACTTTTGGCTGGATCATACAGAAGTGTGATTTTTCGACACCCCCTTTTGTTTGTTTCTCCACAGGTACGCGAAGATGTCTTAAATTCCCTCAATAATAATTTTTTGCAAACGCTGAATCAAGCTTGGAACGACCACCAGACGGCCATGGTGATGATCAGAGACATTTTGATGTACATGGTGGGTGTCTGCTTTGTAAATGGCATTTAATTTAGTGCAGGAGCGTGTGTGATTTACATGACGCATGGTGTGTTTTTGAGAATGGTTTCGACACCTGTGTACAAACTGAACCTGTGTCTGCCTGATCTGAAAGTGTCAAAAACATTAGCTGGCCACTTCCAATCGGTTGCTGTTAGTTTGCCCATATTATAATGCTAAACTAATAAACTTTATTTATATTTATGCTCTTATTTTTTGTGTCATGCTCTTTTTAATTTACTTGTGCAGTTTTATTTTTTATTTGCTTTCTCTTTCTTTTTAAATGTATTTTATGAACAATATTCTATTAATCTTTAGTCTGTTTTATTGTATTGTGAAGCACTTAGAATTTGATTATACATTTTTTTTTTAATTCACCCCCTCCTAACAATCAAAACTTTCCCCTGTGTTTGTGTTAATTAATATTGTGTTCTGGTCATAGTATTTATTTTATCGTCTAAGTAATTGCATTTTATAGTTATTGTTTTAATTTTTTTAAGTGTCCTCGGGTTGACATTTTAGTGAAGTGATGGTTAGGTTCTGAACCTCTTCCTCTTCCCAGGACCGGGTTTACGTGCAACAGAACAACGTGGAAAACGTGTACAACCTGGGCCTGATCATCTTCCGGGACCAGGTGGTCCGCTATGGCTGCATCCGGGACCACCTAAGGCAGACGCTACTGGACATGATCGCGCGCGAGAGGAAGGGCGAAGTGGTGGATAGGTGGGCTGTGGGAAGCCTCCGTCGCGTGCTGTCAGTCTGATTCACACAGCAGTGTCTGTTTCAGCTGTGGATCGTTAAATGCTGGCCAATGCTACGATGTGCAGAGATGAGCCCCCCGGTAATGTGGCTGGTCAGTGTGCGGTCTTCCCAGCGCCGTCAGACCCTCCCTGCTGTGTGTTGGGGAAATTTTAGATAAGGTTAACTGGGTTGTTTTTTTTTTGCGTGGACTTCAGAGAGTTTACAGTTTAAGGTTCTCCACATTCCCCAGTAGCTCTTCATGGTGTAGTGTAGATGGAGCCTGACTGTTACGGGCCTCAGGGGGCACCTTCCCAGCCACTGTTTGACCGTTAAATCTGAAATGCAGTTGTCCTTTACAGGAACGGTTGAGCTGATGCGGGTTGCCTAAAGTTAGGGGTCTCAGTTGGAACAGTGCTGCTCTAAGACCCACCCTTGGTCCTCCTCTCCTGAACTCCTGAACTGAGTGTGTTACTGAGCACGTGTGTGTGTGTGTGGGGCTTGCTGTGTTATCACGCTATTTGTCACCGTGCATGGGTTGTGTGTAACCATAAAATGGCAATAAAAGATTCTATTCTAAAAAACTCCTTTCCCCTCCATCCTGGTCTTCGCCTCAGGGGGGCGATTCGGAACGCCTGTCAGATGCTGATGATCCTAGGTCTAGAAGGACGGTCGGTTTACGAAGAAGACTTTGAGGCCCCCTTTTTAGAAATGTCTGCAGAATTCTTCCAGGTATGTTTGGGTGTCGGGGTTTTATCCATATTGTGAGATTAACTGCAGTGTTCAGTTGCGATTGATTGGGTGTGGTGTCCTTGTGGCGTTTCAGATGGAAAGTCAGAAGTTCTTAGCGGAAAACAGTGCGAGCGTGTACATTAAAAAAGTAGAGGCCAGAATAAACGAAGAGATCGAGAGAGTGATGCACTGCTTGGACAAGTCGACAGAGGAGCCCATCGTCAAAGTGGTGGAGAGGGAACTCATTTCCAAACACATGAAGACCATCGTGGAAATGGAGAACTCCGGTCTGGTGCACATGCTGAAGAACGGAAAGACGGAAGGTGCCGTTTGTGTGACCTTGGCTAACACCTAGCATCTGTTCTATGCGCGATTGTACCGGTCAGATGAATTTTATTCATATGATAAATACACCATAGAGCAGTTCCAAGTTGTTGAATATTTTTTGTGCCGATTTCACTGATTCAAACTCCTAAGCCCAGGTGGTCAACACCTGTCTCCTGTCCTCAGACCTGGCCTGCATGTACAAGCTCTTCAGCCGCGTGCCCAACGGCCTGAAGACCATGTGCGAGTGCATGAGTTCCTACCTGCGGGAGCAAGGCAAGGCCCTGGTGTCCGAGGAGGGCGAGGGGAAGAACCCAGTGGACTACATCCAGGTACGCCCGCCCGCCTGAACTCTCGTGCTTTTTCCAACATGCGGTCACTCATTTACAGGCTGCGGTATTTTCTGGGTTAGTGCTTTAGTCCGGCTCCATGTGGTTAGAGAAGGCTTCTGTAGGTTCATTATAGGTTCGTTATATTTTTGGTTTGTCTTGTTTATCTTGTCGATGATTGACAGGCTAGACTGACAGCCATCACTTCTGTTGTCTCTCCTCCTCTCGCCTCTTGTCTCTGGCCCCGCTCTCCTCAGGGTCTGCTGGACCTGAAGACTCGCTTCGACCGCTTCCTGCAGGAGTCTTTCAACAACGATCGACTGTTCAAGCAGACCATCGCTGGAGACTTTGAGTACTTCCTTAACCTCAACTCACGCTCTCCCGAGTATCTTTCCCTGTTTATCGACGACAAGCTGAAAAAAGGAGTCAAAGGAGTGAGTCGCATCTCTGACTCCTTTCAATGTGACTTTTCTGTACGTACGTACGTACGTGTGTGTGTGTGTGTGTGTGTGTGTGAGAGACTCTCCTGCCTGCCTGTGTGTGAGACTTGTGCGTGTGTGTGTGTGTGTGTGAGAGACTCTCCTGCCTGCCTGCCTGTGTGTGTGTGTGTGTGTGTGTGTGTGTGAGAGACTCTCCTGCCTGCCTGTGTGAGAGAATCTCCTGCCTGCCTGCCTGTGTGTGTGTGTGTGTGTGTGTGTGAGAGACTCTCCTGCCTGCCTGTGTGAGAGACTCTCCTGCCTGCCTGTGTGAGAGACTCTCCTGCCTGCCTG
>JAOVYW010000102.1:231631-244636 GCA_025775045.1 Hiodon tergisus
ATCTAGATATCATATTCAAGAGAAGGCAGATCAATAACATTTGACATATAACATTTGCTAGTGTTGTTAAGTTGTTTGAGTCGGTGCAAGAATCAATACTCAATCAATACTCAATGTTTGCAAAAACAAATAGATTTGTTTGAAAGGGTAACGTTATTAGCTTGCTGGCGAACTAGCGAAGTAACAATCCAGTAGTGTTTATTTGTATTTTTTATGTAATTTTTTGTCTGTGGCATCGCATCTTGGTCATCTGGAGAAGAAACTGTAGCACTCGGAATGGACTTTGTCGGAGATGCAGATTTTGCTTTGTTGCCGGAAAAAGACCCCCATGGTCCTTTGCTGAAAAATACCAAAGGTGGCAAGAAAAAGAAAAAAGAACGGGCGAAGGAAAAAAAGAAACCTGCCAATGAATCAAAGAAGCGGGGTCACTCCAGCACACCCTCACACTCCGATGACACAGGTTTGTTTCATTTTACGATTCGTTTGCTTAACAGACGCCTTTTATCAAAAGCAAAAAATAATAAAAAATACTGGGGAGGAAGTTGTACAGCGTATTTCTACATTCTCCCACATATACAGTCAAATACTTACTAAAACAATTCAGGTTGAGTACCCTGCTCAAGGATGCCACAGTCAGGGTTGGATCTGAACTAGCATCCTTTAGGTTGCAAGTCTGTCAGTTTCTGTGGGGCAGATATAACTTATAGAACTATGTAAATGAATGTCATATAAAAAAAAAGACAAGATTTCAATCTAAAGACTAATTGTTATTTTTAGGGTCACAGGCTGAATCACTGGAGGAAAACTGTAAGCCCATTACATTGGCATGTCATTAAAAATGTACTGTTTTATAGTCTAAACTGGTGAATGGCTGATTGAAATAAAATGTTTCCGGAGTATAAAAGCTGAATGGTATTGAGCTGAATGACAAGGCACAATGACTGATGTGACAAAGACACCGGTGGAGGTTGGGTATCAAAACAAGGTCAACCTGTAACTCAGATCTGTTTTTGTTGTATACCAGATAAAACCCGGACGGAGCAGGTCTTCCAGGGCCCTTTGACACAGATCGGGCCAACGCTGGGCGGGCACGGTTACAACCAGACCAAGTTTAAAAGTCGGACGCGACTTCGGGCGGAGAGGGGCGGTAGGAAAGCCAGGAGACAGAAGCAGGGGGCAGTGGAGACGGAAGCCATGGTTTCTCCTGCTGACGAGGATGCTGAACTCAGCAGCCTGGTCCAGGAGAGCCTGAGATGGAAGGGGGTTCTGGATGACCCGGCGGCGGAGGAGGAGAGGATAGAGGCCTACAAGGCCAACCGGCGAAAACGTTATCTGGCTGCGCAGTGCGGTCTGACCAGTAACACGGCCTCCGGAATGACGTGAAGCCTCCTTGAACGCAGTGGACCGGACGGCAGTAGGGAACTGTCCCAGCAACACTTGTAGGCAAATACACTTTAGGTATCAGAAACTTGGGACGCTGGTTCCCTCACACAGGGATGCAATGACCTACAATGACTTTCCCATAAGTTTTAGAAGGTATATAAATAAAACCTGCCACAAACGATGTCTGAGGACACTATCAGCTGTTGAATTAAAAGTGTTGAATTGAATCATTTGAAGCTAAACATTTTTTTAAGTATGGGTTACCAGTGCTGTGGTATAAACAACGTTTGCGCAACGTTCTGCTCAGGCTACCATGTACTTGAATTTAAAAACGTTGTCTTCTTACTCTCCAGTAGGGGGCTTCGTTATCCCAAATACAACAACGTGAACGTCAGGAACCAGATTTCTCATCGTGCAATTTGCCATTGAATTTATCAAAAGATGACAAGGTCATTTATCCAAAGAGGAGAACAAGGACACGCTATACTATATCCTATTGAGATATATTGCATTACAATGCAAGATAATTGGTTCATCACTTGACTGGATTTGGATATTTTACAAACTCTACTAATAACGGATATGAATTTATAATTTAGAGATTTCATTATCAAGACACTAGAGAAAAGCAATTCAAAATGTCAGATGAAATAATTAGGTATCTGCATGTTATAGCACAATAAAATCATGTACAAATTATTTCATTATTCAGTGAATAAATTTCACCAAAAGGACCCATTACAGCTCTCTGCTTGTATTTGTTGCTGTGTTGATTATTTAAAAATATTGAGCAAATACACAATTGGACCTCTTTAAAGAAGTGAGAACCTACGTGCGTTTCCCCTTAAAATACATATTTTGCCAACAATAATTTCTAACGTTTATAAACTGCTTCCAGCCTACAACAAATTCCTTAGTAGTCATACCTGAAAGCAAAAACTTTAAAATGTTGATAAAGAAATCTGTGGTTAAATGGCACATCATAAAATCTATGTATTGAATAAAGCAAAATACTATGCTTTTTTTGCATAAATATAACTGTAAAAAACTGCAAGAAAGACCATACGGGAGTTTATGCGTATAATTTCCTTAGTCAAGAATTCGACCTGCTGTGAAAAAGAGCCTTTTGTTTGGTCCGTAACAATGTTTTCCTTTGCCACTTTTTAAAGTGCATAGAAATCCTGACCTGACATATATAATATTAATAACTCTAAATATTAAATTCTCCAGCAATAATTTGCAACCTTTTATAACCTTACCGTGTGAGACAACCCTTATTGGGAACGTTTAAATTCATAATGTATTTCTGAGTGAATGGAATAATGTTGCAAAGACTGAAAGGGGTCCATAATGTCATCAAATGAAGTTACATAAGAGCTTTAAGAAAACGTGTGAAATTCCACACCACTTCCGGCTTCTAATTCCCATTCACAAATTTCTCAACACTGATCGTTTTTCCTTCCAAAGCCATCAACAAGTCAACAGAAAACAACAGAAAAGCAACAGAACACACTGAGCTTGTCCATTAAAACAAATCTATAACATTATTGTATGCTATAACATCTATAACAATCTAAGACGTAACAAATCAGAAATACTTGAGGAGGGGCTGTAACGAGGGGCTATTCTTGAAGCATAAGCGTCTCATTACACTCTGTTCGTTTGCCTGCTATCCAACTCCCATCCAAGTCCGGCTGTGCCCAGCACTCAGCACCGGTCACGTTCAGTGTCAGTGGCGACTGGAGAATCACATCAAAGCGCCCCTGCTTCCCTCACCAGCCTGAGGGGGGCTCCGTTCTCCGTGGCCTCCAGCTCCACGCTGGAGAGGAACCGCCTGGCCTGCCTCCGGCAGTCGTAGCGCAGCTGGGTGGTGTAGACTGTCTGGGCGCGCTTGGCGTACACGATGGCGGTGCTCTGGTAGTGCAGCGCTCGCTGGCGTGGCTGGAACTCCAGCTGGGTCTTGTAATGCCGCCAAGTGCTATGGGGCAGCGCCAGCACCGTCTGCCTGCATAGCTCCAGCCCCAGGCCCCTGGGCTGCAGGGAAACGCAGTGGATAAAACGCCGGTCGGAGTCGTAGCGCACCGACGACGTGTACCTGTGGTCAGACAGACAAGTCTGTCAAACGCTTGAAAATTCACAGGTCATCAAGAGAACGTGAGGGCTCAGATTGTACCTTTGCTAGGGCGACAAACTAAGACTTTTAAAGCACGTGTTAAACCGTAGTCCATCATTAGACAACGTAACTGCATGCAGGAGAAGCCTTCCAAGACGACCTCCTTCACAAAAGCAAATTAAAAGTCAAGTTACCGGATTTCTTTGGGTGGCAGGGGTTCAAGCTCTATTCCCTCCCCATATGACAGTGGATACAGCTGTGGATCAGACAGAAATGAATACTTCGATACGTGGCCCGTGATACTTGATAAAAAATATATTCCCGCTAATCGTTTTGTTAGCTACCAAAATCGCATAACGTCATAGGTAGGCTACCTGTGTTTAACACCGTCAGTCTGGCGTTATTAAAAGTAAACTCGGCGAAGTTTCGGATCTTAGTGCACACAACAGCCGAACATCATTATAATCTCACGATTGATATCATATAACTGTAATCATCATATAATCATAACTGTAAATATAACATACACAAATGTATATCAGAAACAAGCCAAACGTGAGACGTACCACAGGTGTCCCTCTGCCCTCATCCTCCAACACTGGGCTTTCCAGCTGCTTCTCAGTGCCGACTGGCAACAGCCAAGCGCTCGGGCTTGGACTGGGGGGTAGCCCAGAGTCCGGGCTGTCAAGCGACCTCTCGGTTTTTCTACTCATATCCAGTGGATCGTCGTCTGACACATTCTGTAAACTCAGTTTTCCCACCATTCTTTATTGGCAATGTCTTTCAAACAACGTAAACCCGTTAAGGTTTACTACGTGTTGCAACTCAGTAGTTTTGCAACCAAGAAGAAAAAAAAGTTAAAAGAAAAAAAATGAACGTTTTTTTTTTTTTTAAACAAACGGGTTGTTTAGATGTGCACGCCTTCGAGGGAAATATGGTCAATATAACATTGGTAGCCCACAATAACCAAGCACTGTAAATGCAACCGTCGTTTTGTCCCGGTTAGCAAAGAGTTATGCAGAGTTATACCATATGCAGTTGCTTGGCAATTGGCTTTGCAACAATTCAAAATTTTCCAGTAATAATGTAGCGTTATCGAATTGAATTTCCAATTATTTACTTCTAGAAATACTTTACTTCTTCATATCCAACTTCACAAACTGTTGTCCGTACACATTATGTCGTGGAAGCGTAAGACTACATTAAGTTCTAATTTGTTTTGTCTGAGCTAAAGATCTTGAACAGATTTAGCCTCGTCGCGACACACCGGCGAAGGCAGTACTCGCTTCTCTACCCGCCCGCCTCCGCACCTCTTTCAAAGACGGTCATTGTTTTACAAGCAACCGAGGGGAAGGAAACGCCTTTTAAAAGCTGCCTCCAACCACTGATTGGAGTGAAGATTTTTAGGGAACAAAAAAAAAAAACATGGGATTTCTCACACGGCCTCAACCCACCCCAAAGCATTTAATCTGGCAGTAATGTTTAGTTTGGCAGTATTGTTTACGGAGAAGTCATTTATATAAATTGTAATATAACAATAACCACGTTATTAAACGCAATGAGAACAATTACATGAAAAAAAAGATGTAACAAGACTTCCTTTTACATTTTTATTAGTGTGGTATCACTAATAGCCAATAGAGTAGGCCTACTGTTCGAAAACATCATTAAACTTTATTTTTTTTTACAAAAACAAGGCAGGAATGTGTACAGCAATAGCACTGGATTGATACAGTATTTTTTTTAAATTAAGTAGCATCCTTATTAGCATAAAATGCAAGGCTCCCCTTCAACTCACTGACTTAAGACAGAATCTGATCTACCCAGTTCCACACCCACCCACTGCCCTTTAACAGAAACACGATAAATCAACGCATTCTTGTTTCCCCCCACGCATCTCGTCTTAATTTCTGTTCCGAATCAGCAGGCACAGACCATGGGTCAAGCAGTGAGCGAGGCATCCAGGCTCAGTAAAAACTATGTCCACATTAGCCACCAGAATTGGGCCCAAAGGGAACCTGTATGCAACCACTTCCTCTACTCTGGTAATCTTGCAAAAGAGCAGGACGGTTATATATGCAGACACAGTTCAAGACGGGAGCTATAGACGGGATTAAATCGGGAAGTAGAAGTAACAAACGTAACACCACGTTAAATTAGTATTCCCCACATACCCAAAGTTAATAGATCATCACAGAAAAAAAATGGTTTATGGCAGAAGTTTCAAGGTCCTCCATGCCTTAGACGGTCAGCGGCCGCCCAGCCAAACCTGGAGAACTAGAATTCACTGCACACAGACACAGAACCTTAAGACCATGGATGTCCAGCAACAGGATATAATCTTGTCCAATAATTGCACAAGGTCCGCAAGGGGAACCAGAAGAGGTTTTTACAGCAAGGCCATTTCCACATTCCGAAATTAGGTTTTAAAACGATTTAGACTTGCCACTCCCCAGTGGGAAAGATTAGCGCAGAATTGAGCTGCTCTTTAAGTAGACCTCAACGAGTGGCCTCCATTTGCTTTGAAGGGAAAATACATTCTGCCGCAATGCACAGAGTAGATTAATGAACATTACCTTGCTTGGGTTCACTGTAGTGAGATTAAAAACAGAATTACCTGCCTCATGCATGTAAGCAAATTTCTGTAGCAGAGAACATTTCTTCATATATTCCAATAACAATATGGAAATCATAAGGTTTACATTAATGTATGTACAGACAACAGCCCTGCTTCTTCCTGACCAAAAAATAAAAATAAATAAAACAACATGGGTTCATAGTGATAAAAGCCCCCATACATATATAGAAATTTGTCAGGTCTGTAACATATTTTGTTCAACACAAGGAAGAAAAAGTACCCCGAAATGTTTTAGCATCAGGACAACAATGCTCTCTGCGGTACCAACATCTGACCCTAAAAGCTGTCGACTAAGGATGGAGATGAGGACCGGGATCCCCCTCGAGTAGATTACACCCCGGATTCAGAGCCTCTTCTTGATGAGCTTCTCCAGTTTGCGGATGCGGGAGGACTCCTGCTCAGGTGTGGGCGCGCTGAAGGAGTGCGAGGAGCCGCCGTCGACCCCCGATGGGGGCGTGGGTAACCGTTGTCGGAAGAGCTCCAGCATGCTGCTCTGTTCACTGCGCTTCAGAGCCTGAGCGGAAAGCAGGGCAGGGGAGAGAGAGAGAGAGAGGGTCTGAATGGTGAACACAGACAAGCAGTGAACGAGAGAGTGAACTGAGCATCATGAGGGACAGAGAGTGAGGTCTGTTTCGTGCACCGATCCCCTCCGCACGACCTAAATGTGAGCTGTGATGAGGCCTCTGTGCTGTGTTCTGCCATCTGTGACGGTAGCATCTAAAGGCCTTCAGACTTCAAACCCACTGTAATCAAAACACCGGACACCACTTCCAACTCTCCGCGCTTGTGTGCGTTCGCGCTCTGCTACGTCTGGTGTGGAAGCAACAATGAGAATTGGGTTTAATAAAAAGGCACACACCAGCCCTGGAGTTAAAATAAAACAACGAAACGGCATCCACAATATAACCAGTGATGTCCCAGAGTGCTTGACAGTGGAAACGCAGCAGAGCGTACCTTCATATCCAGGATCTTCTGGAAGGTTTCCGGGTTTCCGTCGGCGAGCAGCTTGATGTAGTTGTCCACAAACACCACCGAGGGCTCATGGGGGGCCATGACCACCTGGTGGGGGGAGGGCAACCGCAACATGTTAGGTTTTTGTCTACTGCTGAGAGGCGAACGCGTTACTGCAACATGTTAGGTTTCTGTCCACTGCTGAGAGGCGAACGCGTTACTGCAACATGTAAGGTTTCTGTCCACTGCTGAGAGGCGAACGCGTTACTGCAACATGTAAGGTTTCTGTCCACTGCCGAGAGGCGAACGCGTTACTGCAACATGTAAGGTTTCTGTCCACTGCTGAGAGGCGAACGCGTTACTGCAACATGTTAGGTTTCTGTCCACTGCTGTGAGGCAAACGCGGTACTATAACATGTAATGTTTTTGTCTACTGCTGAGAGGCGAACGTGTTTCAGGGATCACAAGGGTTTCTGCACAGAGATTTTGGAAACAGGAAAAAAAAAAAGGAAAAAAGTCAGACGGTGTGCAAACTGTAAAGTTACAAACGAAAACCAACACTTGAGAGCTATATTTAGGGACCCCTTTTACAGAGCAATTACTCCATGCTTGAATGAAAGTGAATTGGGCTCACCAGTAATTATTTTTCTTATAATGAGCGCCCAGTCAAATCTGTTTAATTTTAAAAGGGTAATTTTACCAGGACTGTGAATTTATCCCCCTTCCCCCGCAGATAGAAAGAAGAAAAAAATAAAAATAAAACAAAGTAGAGAAATCAACAAGATGGGATCGGGTCCCGGTAAAATGAACATTTTTACTGACTGGAGGGAGATCAGATGGCTCGTGAACGTTCAGCTATTTCTGTTACTAATCTGAAGGAACACATGGGAGACCGTCACGTGCTGGAAAGGATCTACAACGCTATAGCCCCCTGCCGCCTGACACCCAACCACCCCTCCCTGAGGGAACAGCAGCACAGCAACATACGTGAGGCCAGGGGGGGGGGGAGGCACAGAGCACTCTGGATCGTCTGGAATCCTGTGGGCTGCCCCTCGACAACGTGATTTACTTAGCAACTGTCCTGGAGACAAGCCAAGGGGAGAGCCTTGAGGGACCTTGTTGTGGTTAGCTCATAAAAAAAAAAAACCCGGGGGGGCTGCCTTTCCATTCACTACCCCAGAAACAGCCACTGCGGGAGGGTAGAGGGTCAGACTGGAGATGATGGGAAACAGCCCAGTCTGGCGGGCCGTGCACTCTCCGGCATCCCAATCCGCCCCGACAGCAGCCCGGCCCGCAGGAGAGGACCGCTCGCCGCAAGGCCCAAACCCAAGCCAGCTCCCTTTCATGTCGACTCAAATTTGGTTGCGCGACTGCAGTAACAGAGGGAGTATTAAATACATGCCATTCTTTGCCAGTATTTGTTGTGGAACCAAAACAAAACCCTTGGTGTTGTTCTGAACTCTAAACATCGATAGAAGAACTTTCAGGTTGTGAGTGCATGTAAGCTTAGTTGGGTGAATGGCCCACGTCCATAACCAAACTCTAGGTTCTTGAGCTTCTCCCAAACCTTCAAATCAAATGGAGGTCACAGCATTTACTAGAGTCAGTGTCGGTGATCCGGTCCCCCCCATTTAATCCGAAGAGATCAACCTATTCTGCCGTTTACATCCCGCATCGAAGAGTTGCCATAAAAAAACTAAAGCTTTTCTTCAGACCAACAAACCTACATTGCAGCCTATGGGTTGAACGTGACTATATAGTTTAGAATTTGTGGTGGGCCACCACCTGGGGTACCGTGGATTCAGCCACGGAATGCTAACTAGACTCAAAGGGCGTGGTCATTGTGTTTTATCCCTCTGCCCGCCCTTGAAGGGCAAGAGCTGGGAAACTGCTTTCGTCAACCGTGCAGTTTGCATAAAGGCCAGATGCGCAGAGACGTTCAGCAGCGCACAGTCGTATTTTAAGCGCTTGAATATTATTTCTGAACAAGAACGACAATGTTGGATTGTAATCAGGAGGTAGCACCATTTGATGTCTTCCAAAAGCAGTGGGCAGGGCATTCTCATACAGCTGGGGAAATGGCTGTTGTGCATTTTGATTTCTTGCCAGAGTTCACTTGCATGATCTTGTGTGATTAGAGGTAATCCCAGTCTGACCATTAGGGAGACGAAGGCTGAATTCCAGGCGTTTAAAAACAACAACAGGAGGAAGCCCCTGGGGACCGTACGGAGCGGATGGGGAGAGGGGTCAGGAACACGTCTGCATTCCACATCGCATGGCGGCAGGAACGACGGACGGTCCAATGGGCGTCTGTGTTTACGCAGCGAGAGGAACCCGCCCTGGCTCTGTGTGTCGGTGCACGTGCGTGCGAGCGAGTCGTCCTGGACGTCCTGGTAGTCAGTTGTCAGTGCCCGCTTACTTCCTGGCTCGTTAAAATAGGGATGCAGGGCTGTAAAAACACGTATTCATCAAAAGCAAGAGAGTCTGTGCTACGGATGTCTTACTAATGCATAAGTTGACAAACAGTGACCAACCAAAATCAAGGTCGTTAAAGATTAAAATAAAACGTATACAGCCCAGCCCTGATCGCGCGCGTGCGCGTGTGCGTGTTTGTGCACAGACTGAGCCAGCTGAGGCTCTCACCTTCAGGATCATTTCAGCACGGGTCATGCCCTTCACAACGATCTTTGTGTAGCTGGCCGGGGCTTTGCGAACCACCTGGGAGCCAATGGAGGGCAGGTCCAGCAGGACCGTCTTCAGCGAGTGCGTGTCAAGCAGGAGCTGCCCAAGCACAGACAGACAGACAGACAGACACACACACACGCATAAGCACACGCAGACAGACAGACAGACAGGAGAAATGGCATGCGTACGAAATGGCTTCCAATAGTTTATCTATGCTATTTCAATAATTCATTTTTAAAGGAGGATTTGTAGACGAACAAACAAATAAATGGAACAACGTTAATAGATATTTTATGAGGACCGTCGCTGCAGAAGTCTGCTCTGAACTGCTCTAGCCTGACTGAGATCATTGGACCGGTTTCCCAGACTGTCAGCAGAATCCATCAGTGTACCTGTTCAGCGCCCACCATGCTGATGGGCTTGCACCTGAACAGGTGGTTGATGAACTTTGGGATGAAAGAGCTGTAAAAGAAAGGGTAAAGTGTAAAAACGTTAACACTCCGCCGCAGAGGTCACGGCCTTCTACGACTCCGACACCGGCTTTCACAGTTACGGCCCAGGTCCTCACTTGGTGAACTTGATGCAGAACTGGGTGAAGTATTTGCGGGTGGAGGCCAGGTTGTCTCTGATGATGGGAACATTCTGCTTGATGTGCATGATGACGGAGGTGACGTAGGGGCTCTGGTCCCCGACGTGCTCCACACTCTGCCACGGCATCTGGGAGGAAGCGGACACAGGAAGGTGACCATCAGAGGCTGTCCCGGGACTCGCCCCGGGTCATGGCGCCCCATCGCTCCTCCGGGAGCCTACCTTGCTCATGGCGGTGAGGGCCGGGTCGCACGCCGCGTCGAGGTCCTGCACCAGCAGCTGGATGCTGTTGGAGATGACGCTGGTGGAAACAGTGGAAACACGGGTCAGCAGGAGCCAGAGCCTGAGATAAAGCCGAAGGCTAATCTCGCTCACGTGCTGAAGGTGTCCATCTCCCCGGTCAGGTTGATCCTCTCCACCAGAATCTTGTCTACCTTCTCCTTGAGCTTCTCCTCCAGCTGCAGGGCGAGACGGGGGCCGGTCAGGGAAAGGGAAAGGGAAAGCGGGCGGTGGGGCGAGGGCGGCGGGGCGGTCAGGGAAAGGGAAAGCGGGCGGTGGGGCGAGACGGGGGCCGGTCAGGGAAAGGGAAAGCGGGCGGTGGGGCGAGGGCGGCGGGGCGGGGGCAGACCTGCTGGGTGGTGGCTAGGCAGTACTCGGCAGTGCTGAGGATGCCACAGATGAGGCAAAGCTCCTCCACGGTGAACTTGGCGGCCTCGGACCCCTCCTTCTCCTTCAGCAAGCTGCTGATGGTCAGCCCCCCGCTGCTGCTGCTGGTCCTGCGCCAGGAGACGGGGGGAACGAGACGCGGTTACCACAGCAACGTGCGACCCCCCCCCTTCATCACAACAAGAACCTGGCAATCAGTGTCCTCCAGTGTCAAAGGCCTCTTTAAAGACTGGGTTAAAGCGGAGAATCGTCGCCTGATCGAGATCTGCCAGAGGGCGGACAGGAAGTCCCAGCAGCACCTGGGCTATCGTGATTAAAATGAGCAAAAGCCTCGTTTTTACGCAGGGCTGGCGGAGGTCCACACTCACTTGGGCAGGTTCCCGGAGAGGATCTTCCAGGCGTACTCCCGTAGGTACTTCTGGAAGATGGTGGTAAGGGCTATCATGGGCTCGCCCGTGCTGAGCTGGGAGCACTGCACCATGCACTTCTTGTAATACACAAAGAGGTCGGCGCAGCTGGGTAGCACCGCTCCCCCCTCTTCCGAGCCCGACTTGGGAGGCCCCTGAGCGCGGAAGTCCGCCACAAATCGCTCAATCAGCTCCCCAAGATTTCTGGAACAACCAAAGACAAGAGCAGGTCGTTGTGGACAGTGGAAAAGAATACATTTTATAAAAAGCTGAAATGCAAACACTGGACTTAAATGTCTGAAACAACAAAGCGGGAAAGCTGTTGTTTTTTTAAAACATTATTCCATGGCAGAAGCAACCTCTTTTGTTTCCCCCGATTCGGCCTCGCAGACATAAAATAAACCCAACAACGAGGCCAAGGAATTCTGAGGGAACCCCAACCAGCCCAGAAGAGGGGGAGGACAGAGATCCATCTCAGAGATCACATCTCACAGGCCTCAACCACTTCCAGCCCACAGACCCTTCAGGACCCAAGAAAAAGGCCCCAGCTGCCGCCTGGCACAGTGGGGAGAGACGTGCCACTCTGGCACTTTTTTTTGCAGGCCTGTTTCAGGTCTGCTGCATGTGTGGTTACGGCACTAATGGGAAACATTTCTGGTTCAGCAGCGAGACAGAACTAGGGGGAATAAGAGCAGAGACATGGAAACGATTAATGGGGGAGGGGGGAAATAAAGGGTTGCATTCTGTGACTGAACCACCAAACACAACTGTTTGTAACAGAAAATGCCCACCGCTTCATGGACGTTTCTGTTGAGTCCACATCCAGGACCTCGTTCCCCTGTGTTTGTCTGTATGCGTCTTAATCAGTGCACAGGCTTGTACGTATGTGGAGTATAAATATAAAAATGTGTGCATGTGTGGCTGTATGTGCATGTGTGAGACCTTATACGTGCGTGTGTGTGTGTGTGTGTGTGTGTGTGTGTGTGTGTGTGTGTGCGTGCATGTGTCTGAGAGACTCACTTGTCCTGTGACTCAATGTACACGTAAAGATGCGGCTCGAAGCACTTGGACACAATACCATGGAACGGGTTGTCTGAGGCCTTAGGCTTCTTTGGCTTAAAAGAAAGTTAAACAGAAAAGAGGATAATACTGACAATTTTCTTTTTTGAAATTAATTGGAAATTAATTCCTCCTAATTGCTGCGTGCTAGCTACTGTCATACATTATCCCAATAAGACACAACCACACAAGTGATGTCCAGTGTCTAATGAGACCGGTCAATGCTGATCACGTCAAGGCTTTATGTGATTGGCCATCAGCCTCTCTCAGCTACATTACACAAACATTCCCTTCTCCAAACAAAACAGTTCAAGGCTTACGACTGGAGCACATTCCGCGCAAACTTAATGTTTACAGGAGATTTAATCCCATGGGAAATGTGGGGATGACTAGTCATGTCATCGGAGACAGATCAACATTATGGTGCCAAAGAACTGGCAATCTCCACTGACATTAGCGGGAAAACCTAATGAAAGCTGTCATCAGAAAACATGACGGGGGGGGGGGGGGGGGGG